>PQXN01000441.1:0-20761 GCA_004786275.1 Botryotinia convoluta
CGTTCACCCGAGCCTGCTTCCAATATTAGACTAATCATTAGTCTAATCACCTCTTATATATTATATATATATATATATTTACCCCTATATGCTCTTGACCTGCGACAAATATAAATATTTCAATCATTTTGGTCTTGATAAAATCAGGAATCTATATAAAGTTATTATACTCTAGAGATTTATCAAGGTCCCTTTAATTCTTAATATTTGTAAAATATACACTCTTATAAAAATGACTAATAAAATCCTAAACCAATTAAGTATACAAAAATCCAAGAAACTAGAATTGATCCATTTCAATGTTACTAGCTTTTTCCTAAGATTTATTTAAGGATATAAATACTTTCTTTTTATTATCGATAGTATTATAAGAGTAAATTGGGTTATTCTATTGAAGTAGAAGAGTGATATAATACTTTTATTGAAAATCTGAAAGCAAGAAATTGAACTCGCTATAAGTGTAGCTGTAATTGCTGCTAGAATTGATAATGTATTAGAGCTCCTTCAAACTATTCGGGAATGGAAGACTGGTGTGCGATCAGAGATTATAGTGGTTATATTATTTTATTAAAATGGTTTAGCCGAATGCAATATATATATTATAGAAGCCGATATGAGAGCAATGTTGAAAAAAGCTTACTTATTATTAGAGTTTTAGAACAAAGTTGTTAAGTATAATGTATATATTTGGAATTACACTAGTATTAGCCCAGATACAAATAGAATCGATCAAAATCTACTCGAAACATTTACAAGTATATTATTAAATATCGATATATATAAGATCTAAGAGAATCGATGTTATGCTTATATTAATCTCAAAACTATTCCAAAAGGATAAAGGCATAATAAACTTTGTGATACAGTAAGGGTTGGGATATTCCTGAAATACTTAAAAGATATCATCAAATATATAAAGGTTTATTCATTAGAACTAAATTACACATATTACTCTTATCATATTACAATCAACAAAAACTATAAAAAAAGAGATCTGAATCTCAAACTCAGAAACTATATAACTGGATTACAAAGTAATAAGAATATAAAACCTGATTATAGGTTTCACAATAGACTTAAAAATGTCCCTAAATTATTGTTTATTTTAGTTAATTTATTAATATCATTAAATGCAATAATCACAGACTCAATAAAAGTGTACTTGTCAATACCAAAGCAAGCAAAAACCAAGAGAATATTATACTTTGACAAAAATAAATATAGAAATATTTAACAAATAACTAATGATTTATTAAGATCGATAAGGGAAAACAATAAAGAAACTAATATTACTTTATTTGAGATTACTTTATTTAAGATTATTTTATCTGATATAACTTTATTATCTAATTCTATACTATTGAATTCGAGTTTATTATTTGAAATTATATTACTTAATATTACATTACTTAATACAACTTTATTACTTATCATACCTATATCTACACTTATTTCTATACTATCAAATTCGAGATATGATTTTAGAAAAAGAAAAAGAAACGATAATGATGATGTAGAAGGGTAGAGAAATTCTAAAATCATTTGGGTTTTATTTGCCTCTTTAAATGAGCTAGCAATAGAACTGATCGAACACGTTATGATTACTATTCTAAATATTTATTGATTCGAGAAGAAGATAAATAATGAAATTGCTTTGAAAATCTTAACTCTTTTAGTAGATGTATTAGTAGAAACTGAAACCGTTTTATTAGTGATCGAAATTCTCGGGATTAAGATATCTAATATATATAAAGAAGTAATGGCAAACAAAAAGTATATAAAAAAATAGCAAATTATAATTCAAAAAGAAATAGATTCATTGATTAAGAATGGTACTTGGGAAGAGTTTATTTTATTATAAGAGAGTAATCTAGTTTCAACGAAATAGGTATTTTTTGTTAAAACAAAAGACAATAAGGTAAAGCAATTCAAGGTCAGATTGATAGTTAGAGGATTCAATTAAGTTTTAGATAAAGATTACAACAAAATCTTTACTTCTATAATTTGATTTGATATTTTTTGCCTTTTCCTTGCAATTGTTACAAAAAAGAATCTCGAATACTCTTATTTCGATATCAAAAATATATTTATCGAATCACACTTGAAAGAAGAAATCTATTTAGTACTCCCTCAAGGTGTTTATATTAATTGTAGTTATATTCTATATACACTTTGGAGTCTTTATAGACTAAAGCAAGCTGGTAGAAATTGGAGTCTTTTTTTGAAAGGAGAGTTAACCAAAATGGGTTTCATACAAAGCCTTATAGATCTGTGTTTATATACTAACTATCAGTGTTAATTAATTCTTTTAGTATATATAGATGATATTGTTATTGTTGCTATATATAAACGAGATATTTAATAGTTTTATTATAATCTTTTTGCTTAATTTAATATTAAAGATTTAAAAGAGATTAGTAAGATCTTAGAAGTATATATTATTTATATTAGATTAGAAAGAGTATTAATTATGAATCAAGAAGAGTATTTAGATATAATACTTATTTGATTTGGGATCTCTTATGATTAATACACTTCTAAAAAGATACTAATCTCGGATTACAATCAATTATAATTGATATTACTGGATAATGAACTCATTGTTCACAATGAAGGAGCAGGCCAGTGGAATGCATGTAATATTGATTATGTAGATTAATCATACTGAGGTAAAATCTAACTATGAAGTGGAAGTGATATATACACAGTAGCTAAGCGCACGTGCCACAACTTGTAATTGATAATATAATCTACCTCATGGTTTATACTAAATCGGATATCACATTTGGTTTTGGAAGATTAATATAAGCTATATTTAATCCTATTAAACACTATAGTACTGTATTCAAAAATCTTATAAAATATTTGAGATCGATTATCAAATAGAAGTTATATTTTGGGCCTGGGGGAATTCAATTAGATATTTGTAAAGAATATAATCTTCTATAATGTATTATCAAAGTGTATATCGATATAGATTGGGTAAACAATAGAATCAATCGAAAAAGTATTTCTGATGGGGTAGTAATATTCTATAATGGATCAATCTTATAGGCAAGCAAAAAACAGATATTTGTAATTATATTCAGTACAAAAGCTGAGTATATTTTTATGATTATATTCATTAAACAAGAACAATGAATAGCTCAATTCTTGAAAGACTTTGAGCAATCAAAGTATATTGGGGATAATAGTATAGTTCAAATGCTTGGAGATAATTAAAAAGTGTTAACATTAATTAAGAACTCATATTTATATAAGTGATCAAAGCATATTAATATATGTTATCACTTTATTTGAGATCTCACAAAAAAACATTTAGTTAATATTAGCTATATTAATATAAATGATATAGCTGCAAATGGATTAACAAAACTATATACAAGAGTGATATTTGAGAGATTCAAGAACATACTAGGGCTTCAAAGCTAATTATTAAAGTTGAAAGAGTAAGTTCTCTAGGAGAGTATTGGAAGTTGTGGCATATACACTTAGCTACTGTATATATATCACTTCTACTTTATAGTTAAATTTTACCTTAGTACAATTAATCTACATAGTCAATATTACATGCATTCCACTGGCCTGCTCCTTCATTGTGAACATTATATAATATATTCTGTATGGTATAGTATAGTAGTAAAGCTTGAAATTAAAGAATTGTAACACTTTGCCTTAGAAGAACTGCGAGAGCAGGGTACAATTTATCCTTAGAATCTACAACTACAGAATAGAAGGCAAAGCGTTTATAGAGCGTTCTTATATATTAGCTATATATATGTGATTGTGTATATGTGTGTCCATATATATAAGTGATTATATTGTAATTGAGTGTGATCTATAATACTACCTCCCCGTCCAAAAAAGCTTGCCCTTAAGCTTTACAATTATTTGTTTAGTATTAGCTATCAGCGATTGTAAATAGGTGTTGATTGTTTATTTGGTTGAATAGTATAGTAATAGGTGTGTACACGAATTTTTCTTTTTTGTAATGGGAAGGTGTATAGAAAGCAGAGGAAACCGTCTTATAGTCTAGCAACAGCTCGAACTCTTCGAATTTCTTTCTTCTTTTGAAACACTTTTCAACTATTTATTATTTTCGTTTTTGTTAATAATATGCCTATAATACTATCAAGAAGATATAGCAGCAAGGGCAAATTGTTATCTGTACAACTATAGTAATTAGAGTTAGTGTATGCAGTAGTAAGTTGTTTATCTTTTATTTTGCGTTTGCTGTATTGATAGGTTTTTTGAATAGTATATAATACAAAGGGAATCTGTTTTTTCTGTTGTATAAAACAAGTGGTCTGCTATGGAGGAAGTGGATGATAAGGAAGATGAACTAGCTGTTTCTAATACTAGTGAGAATAGTTCCGAGTATAAGGAATCTGTATGTAATAAGTTCTATTTTTCATTAAGTCTTTTTTTCGACTTAATCGGCTTGTCTGACTAGTATTTTATAGGTGACTTAGAGGATTATGTGAATTCTAAAGGCATTGATTTTTGTGTTGCTCAGTTTATGTATTTATATTACTATTAATCTTATCAAAATTTGGAGAAGGAATACAATCCTTTTGTTGATAATGCTAAAGATTATTCTGTGAAATATATTGATAAGTTTATAGAGGTTATAATATTTATAAACAATCTGTTGAATGAGAAAAGGGAATTCTCAAAGGATCGAATTTGTTACAAGCTCAAGAAAAGCCAGTCTGGATGTGATTTTGATTGTACTGATAGTACAAAAGATTTAACTAGCTTATCTCAAAAAGGCTTACCCCAGAAGCTATTATTATTGTGGGAATAATATATTTAGAAGAACAATTAGATTTATACTAGCTATATCCGTAGCTGTATTTTTGGTAAAGGGGATGGTATCTGTTATCGAATTCCTAACTAAATGTTTGATCAATCTTGTTGCTTGTTTTGTTTAAGTGATAAGTACAAGTGTAAATGTCTGCCTGCTAGAGAGATTTGTAATCTTTTTCTGTAGTATTGATTGGCTGTTATTAAATACAGCAATATAATAGAGATATAATTTCACTCTAACGAATTTGTACTAGACTAACTCTTTCGATTTAGTTTGACTTATGAAAGGATTTGAAAAGTCGTGTTTTGAAAGAAATGCTTTTTATTATTCTTGCTCAGAAAGACATAAAGCATTATATAATTGAGGCTATGGAGTAAGGAGATAAATTATAATAATAATATCAATTAGCTTTGATTTAGATAGAAGTAAAGCTTTTAACAGCTTGTAAGTAATTAGGGGAGACTGAGTACAAACTTGGTTCAATTATTATATATATTGTGATTATTTGTTGTTTTGTTTTTCAGCTTATGATTATTCTTTGTGTTTTTGTTGTTGCTTTTGGTTAGGGATTTGGTTAGTATTTTGATCTAAACTATTCAGTCTTTGCTATCGTGCCTCACCTAATTATAATTATTAGTATGTACAAAAGCTTTCTTTTTGGTTTATTTTAAATCTGCTAGACTGGGGAAAAACTTTCTTTATTTAATTTTATTTCGGAATATAGTTTTTATTTAGTCGCTTTTAGTCTTTTATGAGATTATGATTTTCTTTATCAAAATGATAAATTAAAGAAGTTTTTTTGATTTTTGTTATTTATATATTAATTATTGTTTATAAAATCGTAATTATCCTTTCTATTTTTGTAAAAACGAATCTATTCAAGTAAGTGTGTAGGTGGTTCTGATAGAAAGGGATTCTATAAATGAAAATCACAAAGATAATACAAAGTAGATTTTAGATTCGAAATAGAATACTAAATGAGATCATTATTAGTATTTAGCTATAATATTTTGTATTTGAGCTATTGATATATCTTTTTGATAATAAAAATATATTCTATTTTCTATTTAGTATTACCAATGATATTAATTGGAAATGATGATTTAAGGATTTATTTAGGAAATAGATTATCAGCTGCTTTGTAGAATTTACTAAATGGAAATACTGAGTGGACTTTTATAGTTGGTGGTAGATCTAATTGGAAAGAATCTCTAGTTCGACTAATGATCTTGAATCTTTTCTGAATAAAGTAATTCAATTTCTTGGAAGATTGTTAAATCGGAAAGTCCTTTATACTAAGCTATATATAATCTTCAATATCGAAGTTGATCGGTTGGTAATACGAATTGATTGATTGAAACATCTTTTCTTGTATATATAAAATATTCTCTTTTGTTCGATTAAGTATTAATTTATTATATTTAATATACTTTTTAGTATCTGTTATATTCAAATCGTTGATAGACATAGTTAAATCGGTTTTCCAATCCCAGAAATTGTGGGATAAATAATTATATAAGATCTCATATAGTATTTGACTACTTAATGATTTATAAGAAAATATAAATTGAGTATAATTTATTATCGATAAGAATTTAGATCAATCATTTTGGTAATAATTTATAAAAGGTTGTAGGCGTTATTAAAGATATTGATTATAAATCTCTATCTGATCATTAGTTTGCAGATAGTAAACAGTTAATATTTTGATTTGTGTTTTTAAAATATTATTAAATTCTTATTAGAATTTTGATATGAATTGAGAATTACAATAAGAAATTATAGATTCTAGGGGTTTATAATACTTATATATATAATATAAATATAAATAGACTTAATCTTTTGAATCAATCGACTTATAATAAAATATTAAGATCACTTGTTTAGTTAATTAATCGATGATAACAAATATATTATTATAACTATGTTTATCTTTATTGAAACTACAATAATTCATAGTAACATATTATCATACTTGTATTGGAATGAGCAAAGGGTAGAGAAGACCGGGGATACAATCTCTTAAAACGAAACTGCGTTTGCATTTGTAGCAGTTCCATATATACTAGTTTATAATAGTAATTATACATTTCTAATAGTATTGTTTTATCAAAAGAGTGAATATTTTCTTTACACTAGAATGTATAGTAGAGATGGAGTTGTAGGTTTCGTAAATCAAATAGATTTGTAGATTATCGGTATTCAGAATATATAAGCGATTGTGTTCACAATGAAGGAGCAGGCCAGTGGAATGCATGTAATATTGACTATGTAGATTAATGGTTCTAAGGTAAAATCTAACTATGAAGTGGAAGTGATATGTACACAGTAGCTAAGCGCACGTGCCACTACTTCCAACAGATTGTAATAAAGCAAGAGTCCTTTCTTGAGAGTAAAATACTTATACACTTTGTTTGCTTATATATATAAGATTTCCAAACTCGGATAGGACTTGTTTATTTCAATAATACAATTAACGATATCAAAGAGCAAGGAAATTATATATAAATCGATATTTACAATAATATCAAAATCCTATTATAAAGATTTATATATAATCTTAATATTAATCTAATTATCTTTTATAAATTGTTATAAGCGATTCTTCTTTTTAATACTATTTTGTTGATTTAATTTATTAGTGTGATGTATAAGTATATTTATAAACGGATTGTTCTTTTTAGAATGATATATAATGATAAAGTTATAATTAGTAAGTAATTTTGTTTACTGTATTTGATAAGTATTTAATTATTTGATTGATATAAAGTACTTAAATGTTTTTATCACGGTGCAAGAGATAGGTACTAGGTAAGATGTATGATATTCTATAAGGAGTAAAGAAGGAGGTGGAGAGGCGTCGACTATATGGAGGGCGGATGCCTAAGGCATCTATATAACTATGTATTGAACCCGTGATAGTATCCCCCCTTAAGGGCTTGCTTGTTCTAAGCAAACTAAATCCATTGTATGGCTTATCATTATATATAAATTAAATGAACAATCGAATTTGCCGAATTAATAGTTTAGATGCTTTATATTGATCTGGCTTTTTTTTTGCAAATCGATTTTTGAACTTTCTGTATTTTCTCTAAGTGTTCTAATATCGGTGATAGGATTGCTTTAGCTTTAGGGTTATTCAATACCCATCTTAGTAAGCCGGGCTTTTCAGGGTATATATAGTAATACTTTATTAATAGTTTTTTATTTCCTTTCAAATCTGTTACTGATTGCTAAATAGAAGTATAATACTTCTATTTGATTAGATAATAATAATCATCTTTATTATAATTATTTATAATTCCTTCAAAGATTTATTTCTATATTAGCTTACTCTTGTTGTCCTTTTTTTCAAGGATTCTATTTCTAGTAATAGTTGATTTTGATTTGTTAATTATAGCTTATACTGGGAAATGTATTTTGTTGATTATAGGAGTGAGTAATGAATGGTGAAAAACAGGAAATATTCGAATGTTGTTTAGCAATTGAATAAGACAAAAACGAGGATAAACTTTTATAATCTTATATGGTCCTATTTATCTATTATCTAATTTCTTTGCTTTCCAAGAGGTTTTTATGTTCTTAGTGTTTACAAATATCTTTTAGTTTATATAATAGTGTGGTGAATCAGTACAATATTGGTTTGCGTTTTCTTTATATATTATGATTGTTTGTTTAGTGAGAGCTTGTAGTTGTGATAGAATTCTTTTTATTCTGTCTGCTGTCTTATTGCTTTTGAAAAACTCTCGTTTCTATGCTATAGTTATATCCGGCGGGCAAGGTTTGTTAGGCTTTATGTTAATATATAGATTAAACCTATAATTAGTAAAGAATGGCGAGTAGCTAGTGGTTTTCGAAGTTATATTATTTAATGCGAATTCAGCAAAAAGTAATCATTATATTCAATTGTTTTAATGAAAATTTATAAAGGCTTGTAAATATTGCTTGAGAACAGAATTTATTTGTTCTGTTTGCCCATCTATTTGCAGGTGGAATATTGAAAAGTACTGGAGAGTTACAGCTAATCGTTTAGCTAATTGGGACCAGAAACTGGATACAAACTGTATACCACAATCGGAAATAATGTTATCTAATAGACCATATAAGGTATAAATACAGCTGATAAAGATATCAACAAGCTCTTCTATTGTAAACGTCCTAACCCTTATAAAATGTTTTATTTTAATTAATCAATAAACAATAACTAAAATATGCTTATATATAGAATTATAATAAATATAATCTGGAAGCAGTATAATATAATCTATCGATATATCAGACCAAGCTCGAAAAAGAACTAGTAATAAGCATAGGAATCCGGGTGGGACTGACTTTGATAACTTTGTGTGTATATAGAGCTTATATACTTATATATATAAAGTAATCTCTTAATACATTTGTAGCCATCAATAAATACAAGAAACAAGATCGATTGTTTTAGTCCAACCTGAATGCCCAACTGGGCCAAACGAATACATCCTATAAATGATTTGTATTTTCAACTCATCATCTAATAGAATCTATAATCTCTTTCAATAATATATCCTATTATTTGCTATATAGTAATCTTACATAGTAACTCGAGATGTTTTCCTGAATTCTATTAGTTATTTGTATATATACTGATCCTCAATTACTACAATAAGTTGATAAGCTATATCTAATCTTCTATAAGCATTATCGATTAGTTTATCGATTAGTTTATCTTCTGTGAGTACTACAAGGTTTGTTAATACTAAGTAAATACCAATCTTCAGTTTATTATAAAGGTCAATATCGAATTTATCTATTAATAAAACTATACACTCCTTGTTCTTCAAATATTTATTGTTTCTAGTTACAAAGTTTGGTTTATCCTCCCTTTTTCGGTTCAAAGTATTTAATTGAATAGCCTTAGACCCCAATCAATAAACTATATAGAAATTATAATAAGAGAGGAACTCAGATTAGTAAACTTGTTATTAGTTTAGAGCCTTTGTTATAATAAAGTATTCCAGATTCTTATAATCAATGAGAATCTCAAATTCCTATTACAAACCTTGAAGCTCTAGTTGCCACTCCTTTATAGACTTAATAATTACAAGAAGCTTCTTATTATAAATCTCATAATTGCATTCTACTATAAAGTGTTTTGCTGAGAAATAAGCTATTAGTTGTAAAAGGCCATTGGAATTGTATTAAGAAAGTACTCCCTTTGATGCCCAATCTGAAGCATCCGTTTCCAAGACTATTCGTTTGTTGTAATCAAAATATATAAGAATTGATATTATTATAAATATATCCTTAAATATAGCAAAAGTATTTTTATATAATATATCCCAAATCCAGTCAATATCCTTCTGTAATAAATTATTGAGAAACCAGTATATCTTTGAAAAGTCCTATATAAATCATTAATAGAAATTGACAAACCTTAAAAAACGTTGTAGATCTTTTACCGAAATTAGCTATTCCCAGGATGTGATTGTAGTGATTTTTTCAGGGTTCATTTGTATATCATTTGTTGTAATTATCAATCCCAAATAACAAATAGAAACAATCTCGAATTCGCACTTGTTTATATCAATCTATAATCTAATATCTACTAGCTTTTGTATTATAGTTCGAATATACTCTTTGTACTCCAATTTATCCGTTGAGTATATAAGAACATCATTTAGATACATTATACAATATTTGTTTAGTTCGTTAAACAGAATATGATTGATATAATATTGAAAGGAGGCTAATGCATTACAAAGGCCAAAGAGTATAACAAGTGATTCGAAAAGATTGAAACGGATAATAAAAGCTATCTTCCATTTATCACCTTCTGCAATACAGAGTTTATTGAAAACAGCAATAATATCCAGTTTTGTATATACTATAGTATTGTAAAAAGTATTTAGAGTTTTGCGAACAATAGGGAGTGGATAGCGATTCTTTATTGTAACATTATTTAATCCTCGATAATCTTGATATATACATACATCATCATCTAGCTTAATAGCTAAAAGCAAGGGTATAGTATTATATAATCTTAACTCCCGAATAAAGTCTTTATTAAGGTTATCATCAATCCATTTATATATAACTTTGAGCTCCAATAATAATAATAAGCAATTCTTAAAGTATAATAACTCTTTTCCAGGTATTAGCTCAATTTTATAATCCTATACTCGATGTAGTGGAAGAGTATCCATATAACACAAAAGAAATACGAATAACTTATCTTGTAACCAGAAAGGAAGCTTTTGTTGAATTTCTGTATCACTAAGTTCAGGTTTTCCAATTAGAAACTTAAAGATATCTGCTTCCAAGATCTTATGCAAATAAGCCGGCTTATAACAATCGTAAACAAAATCATATAAATATAGTGGTAATTGAGATAGGGTTTTAGCTAGATCCCTTTCACTAAGCAGGATATCTCTATATTCTTCTTCATTGAGATAAACTATATATAGTAAAGTAGTTGTATTGAGAGATTCCTTACTGTTTGTAATCCAATGTTCTGCTATCTAATCAAGTTCATCCCAAGTAACCCTTATTGCACGAACATTATTCTGTTAACAAAAAGAAATAAAACTCGAGGCCTATAGTCAATGAATATCCTTTATATTCGGGTTTAATAAAGGTGATTATACTTTTGGTATTAGTATTAAAAGTAGTAATAGATAATTATGTTTTGGATTAATTCGTTGTTTGTATTAACCGGCTATTTTCTTTACTGGAATTGTATATGTATTCGAAAGGTTGTCTATCATCTGAGCTTGTATGCAAGAACCTTTGTTACAAGTTTTTATACAATAATGATTTATATCCAGTATAAATGTTATTTCAATATTTAATTCGTCTTTACTAATAACAGACTTATATCCTTTATCCTTTTCAAATCAATTTTCTATATATAGCGATCAATAAGTTTTCTCAAGAAATTCCTTAACTGGTAGTAATGCATTCAAAACTCTTTCTATTTGAGATTATTCCCAAACTATTAATAGATCTGCAGTTGGTTGTAGTGAATGGATTGTTAGTGCCCGAATGGTGTGTAGTGTATCTCGAGGGCAATATTGTATAGCACAATAGGATAATATAAAGGAGAAAGTCATATTCGATTAATCTATATATGGGTTATGGTATTGAAGTTATAGTAAGCCGAAGATGATTAGTATATCGAAAGATAATTTGGTAATAAAAAACAGTTAGGTTTCATAATGTAGTCTTATAGCTATATCTATAATAAAATATTCAGTAATGATATCTGCAATTTTGTTATCTGCTAAACAAAGTTTCCTTTGATGGGGCAGAGTTTGAGTATATATTTTATAATTAATAACAAAAGAATAATCTGTGAATGCTTTTCCGAAGCATCCGCTGTCAATTAGGCTAGTCACATCAAAAGAAGATTCATGTATTGGGAATATAGTGGTTTTAACAAGTAGAGATTTGCTATTTATAGTACTAAGCTACAAAAGCTCTTTGCTAACTATAGTTCGTTTTATTTATTCAATATCCCTTGATGACCTCCACAAGCAACTCAATATAAAGGTTGGGCTTTTCCCATGTAATCATTGATTAGAGATATTGATATATTATAGGATGAAATATTAGATGCACTTTCTGAAGGTGCTAAAAACTCGGTTTCGATAAATCCTTGAAATATATTCAATTGTTGCTTAGAATAGAATATAGTATAAGTATTATTATTGTTGCTATAACTACTCCAAAAACTGTATTCCTGGAAATCGTTTCGATTATAAAATCCACCCCAATTGTTAGGGTATTAATTAGAGTATTGATTGCCTCAATTAGCGGGAATACCTCGATACAAGCTACAACCACCGAAACCTTCTTGGGAGCTTGCAAATCCAGAGCCTCTTCTAATTGTTTATTATATATCCACTTGTTTCTTAACATCACAGTCCCATACCAAGTGACCAGGTTTCTTATAATAATGATAAAGACCAAATCGACATTCCTCTTCTCATTATTGATCTTGTATTTTAAAAGCATTGAAATCTATAGGATCAAATAATACTAATATAACAAACAATATATTAGTTAGGGATATATAGAGTTATATAAAACTCGAGTTCATTTTTGATCTCAAAAGGTATTCATTTTTCTATAGATTCTAACTTCAAACTTCAAACTTCTGTTTTCAACTATTAACATCAATAAAAGAACAAGGATTGGAATCTTATATAAATAGCTATTGAAGATTGTAAAAGACTTTTATCTTTATTGCTACAATTATCTCGTATAATTGCTTGTAATATATTATATCGAAATATTCTAGTTGAATATAAAAACCCGAAAAAGATATTTTATCGATTATCTTGAGTTTATCAAATCGGATTGAGGCTTTGTATATTATATCGACTGAAATATAAAGCCTATTGAGTTTATTAAGAAAGGAATTGCTAATAGTATAAATCGAGATTCTATTAATGATATCATTTATATCGATCAATTTCTTTTGATATATATAATTATCAATAAAAGAGGCTAAATGTAAAAGCTTCTTTTTTTCTATATCAAAAATAATCAAATTAATTATTTAGCAGATTTGTAAGTCTTGCTTTTAGATAGTGTATTCCTCTTATTGAGATATCAATCCTATTTTCTCTTTTCGAAGAAGCTCAGGGTTTTTCAAAGTTTGTTATCAGCCAATCCTACTTTGGGTAGAAGTGCCTGGTGGGTTTTGTATAAATTGAGATTGCAATAATTAAGTTAGTTAAAATTGAATATTTAATTGATTATCTATAGCAGTTTTGAGGAGATACTCTATAGCCAGATCTCATTCGAATATTTATTGAGTAATAAAGAGTGAATTGAATGTGTGATTAATAATATTATACAAATGATTAAGGTATTCCTACTGATTTTATATTAATGTCAATAAAGGAAGGGGGCTGTGAAGTTTATAATTCTGGAGGCTAGATAGCTTTCCTGCAATCCATTACTATTGATTAAAAGCATTATTGATTTCAGCTCTAAGTGTCTCAAGTAAAACAGGTGGTGGTAAGCTAATGCTTGAAGTATTTAGTATATCAGCTATAATAGGAAAAGAGGACGAAACGAAAATATAGTCGAAAACAAAGACGAAGACAAAGACAAAGACAAAGAGGCACAAAAGGCACAAAAGGTACAAAAGGCGCAAAAGATTGTGAAAACTGTAGAAAGACCTGCCTTGGACAAATAAAAGCAGGAACAAAGAATTTCTTTTCAGAATTGGATTGCTTTTATTATAACGAGACTCTTTTTTAAGATAGAATATACTATTATAGTGTAAGAGATAGGTACTAGATAAGATGTATGATATTCTACAAGGAGTAAAGAAGGAGGCGGAGAGGCGCCGACTATATGGAGGGCGGATGCCTAAAGCATCCACATAACTACGTATTGAACCCGTGACAGTTTTATAATTAGTATATACCTTAATTTGATATAATGAATTAATAAGTTCGGTTTTCCAGTATTCTAATGATTGAATGATTGCTAGTATCTTTTTGTTATAAATTTTGTAGTTCAGTTTGATAGTAATTATTGTTTTCGAGAAATAGACAACTAGTAATTATTTATTGCTATGCTTCTGAGAGAGTATGCTAGTAACTATGCTATTGGATGTATTGGTTTCAAGTATACAAGGTAGTGTATAGTTGTAATACTATAGGAGAGGAATAGAGATAAATTTATCTTTGAGAATATTGAAAGCGATTTGGTAGATTTTGTTGAAGTAGAATTTGATATTCACTTTTGTAAGCTTGTTGAAAGGTTTTGCTATTATATTGTAATCCTTAATGAATTAGTAATAAAAATCTAAGAACAATTGAACACCTTTTATAGTAATAGAATATATCTAATTAGCAACCACTTCGATCTTCTCTGGATCGATCTGTATGTCTTTGATTGAAATAATAAAATCTAAATACTTAGTATACTTAATATTGAATTTGTACTTCTTAAGATCTGCCTAGAGATCAGCTACTTCAAGTCGCTCGAGGATACACCTTATATGGTTCTTATACTTATCTTCATTTTCAGAGTATATTAGAATATTATTTAGATAGGTGGTATAAAAGTTATCTAAATAATCAAAAAGGACATTATTTATATATTGTTAATAAATCGTAAGGCCATTTGTTAGTCCAAAAGGTAGAACTTTGCATTTGTAAGAACCATATCGAGTACAAAAGGTAGTATATTCTTCAGAAGCCAGATCTATGCGAATACAATGGAATGCCTATTGAATATCTAACTTTGTATATACTTTTGTATTAGTAAGTTGTATAAGTGTTTTATTAATAAGAGATAATAGGTATCTATCTTTATGCATTAAAGAATTAAGCAATCGAAAATCTATACAAAATCTTAGGCTTTCATTTAGCTTTTTTATAAAAAGAATCGATATTACAAATAGGACTTAATTAAATTCTATAAATCCTTTTACAAGATTCTCAATAATATATTCTTTAACGACTTTAAACTGTTTAAAGGACATCTTATACAAAAGACTATATTTGAAAGCTTTTTTATTCTCTCCTTTCAATATGATCTTATAATTATATAATTGGAAGGGAGATAAGATATTGAACTCGCGTTTAGAGAATACTCGATGGTATTATTGATAAGCTTCAGGGATAAATGGTTCTATCTTAATGTTTGTAATAACGTGATTGAGAATGACTAAAGTCTCTAATTCGGAATTTTTCAAAGCAATAATTATAGTCGAGATATAATGATTGTTTTCTTGAATAGATTTACTAAATGAAATAGTATTATTGATTTCTGTATAAGTAATTATAAAGATCTTATGATTTTTGCTTTTCTTATAAATGAATTAGAATTGTATCGGCTTGAATGCACAGATATCGAATATATTGGATATACAAAATGAAAGAGATTCATATACTGCTTGGATAGGGATTTGATTGAGATTAGGTTTTTTCCTCAGATTTATTGGAATCTAAGCTTTGATAGACACCGTTTTTATTATATCAATCTCTTTTGAAGGTATAATACATATCTTTGATATAATCGCTACTAAGCTTTACTATTTATTATTCAATTAATAATATATCTAGTTCAATCAAACATTTCAATTATCTATATCTTTTTATTTCAAACAATTGATTCTAAGGTTTTGAAAGCTATTCCTAATTAAAAGTATATTTTTTGATAAAAAAATAGTAGGAGAACATTCTATAGATCAATTGAGATATCAATTAAAACAATTTAGTTTAACTCGAGTTTCTACCAACCACATATAATCTAAGATCACACTATATAACCCTAAATCGGTAATAAGAAATGATAAATAGGATTATTGTTGGGTGTTGATAATAAAATTAAGAAATATATAATAAATAATAGTTTTACCTTTTATACCATTATAGCTTTTGACTTCAATAAAAGGGTTAAACAGTAAAACACAGAATTTAAATATAGAAAATAGTATTATAAGAAGTGTCTTATCAATAAAAGCAAAACCATTCGCTCCAGAGTTTATAAGAGATTAAGTTTGAAATAAATATCCATTCTTCGAAAATATACAGAATAGATTCATAGAATCATTTCTCATTAGTTTTATCAAATCAAGGAATCTTATATCCCAAATCATATTTAAAAAAGAACTTCTACCTAAACATTTTGATTTAAATATTGATTTTCAGTATTACAAATAAACTTAATAACTTTTATTTACATTTCTAGGTTCACACCCTTTTTAGCTTCTTCTTTAATATTATAGAAATCCTTATAATACTTTTAGTCTTCTTTAGTTTCTTGGATTTCGGCTATAATACTAAAGTTACTTATATATAATATCGAACTATAATTAACTTCTAGAAAGGGAGAGATAATACTATAATTGAAATTGTTTCTTAGAGAAGGAGTAGTATTTAGTTTAAAAGTTTTTATATAACTGTTTAGGGTGTAAGGGGGATATAGGATATAAGACTAAGGAGATAAAGTAGAGTTGTAATATATTCGAGAAATACCCTTAGATATACTTTATATAAAAGTACCATTAATAATTTTCTTAATTAGAATTTCTTTAATTTGTTTATAATAATTATATTCTTGAATAATAACTTCAAGTTCATTAATCTCCATAAACTTATTAGCAAGATTATCAATTATAATACAATCCTTGATATAGAAATCGATAACTTGTTAAAAAAAATCAGAAATCTTTCTTTCCAAATTACAAAAGAGAGTCTTATTATTAATGATTTCTGCTTATATAATAAGCAATTGGAACTTTCAATACTATACTACAAAATTACCTTATTAAACATTATTAGATATAATCTAATATTTATACTCAATTTGTGTATAATTGACTTCAATAGGATTCCTATAAATTGCTACAAGCTTGTCGATCAACTGGAGTTCTGTCAAGAAAAGGACTTGGATATACAAAAAGTATAAATATTGTTAAGCTTCCTCTTCCATCTGATCTACTACATAAGATCAGCATTGCAATTCCAAAACAAATAATATCACATATAGCTTCAGTCACTCTATAACCAATAGCTATTATAAGCTTGCCTTTAATTCCATACTATCTTTAAGTTTTGATAAGAGATTAATGGGCTTCGAAATATATAGTTTTTCTATAAAAACAATATCAAATCGAAAATAGAATACTTAGTAAAATAATGAATCACGATTGAGTACAACTTTTAGCAAATAGATACCTTTTTCTGAATGAAAGTTAGATTATCCCAAAGTATATCCTCAAGAACGATTTTTCTTCTTTCCAGATATAAAGACATCCTACGCAATAGATCTCATAGGAATATTAGGAATCCGGATTTCACTCTTTGTAAGAAAAGCTATATAAGATTGCTAAAAGATGATATAAGATAGACTAATAATATTTTGCTTAGTAATTGAATACAATTATAATTGAATAAAAGTTTCTTATAAGTCTACAACTTCTTTCATTAAGATTACAATCAATTACTCTTACTTATCGACTTATAAACTACTGTCTCAAGATAGCTAAATGTTTCCCCTTTTCTTGCTCTTTTCCTTTCTATCAATATTAACACCAAAACTTAAAACGATATGGTTATCGCTTTCATAAATCTGTTCTGGATTGGCCTGAGCAAATGAATTGGTTGGAAAACGATATACTCCAGATTTCGGTTTGAATAAATCGAAGTCAGAGTTAATAGATATAAATATGATAGTGATACTTATAACTTGTGTATTTGGTAGTGAATTATCTTTATTAAGGAT
Source organism: Botryotinia convoluta (assembly GCA_004786275.1). NCBI lineage: Eukaryota > Fungi > Ascomycota > Leotiomycetes > Helotiales > Sclerotiniaceae > Botryotinia > Botryotinia convoluta. The sequence continues at coordinate 18,041 of PQXN01000441.1, forward strand.
TACTTGGAATAGATCTTTTTCTTATAAGTAATATCGAATTTGTACAATTTACTCAAGAAGGTATTTGTTGGTATCACCATGGGGATGGTGAAGCCAATATTATAGTACTATGTCTTCACACGGTTGTAATATTGATTGATTGCTTAAGGAACTAAAAGCTAGAGCTGGTGCTAGCACTTGCGCTAGCACGGTTACATGATCTCTATCCCGACACTAGCGATTCTCTAAAGTCATTGAATTGTGTTTTTCTAGCTAATCCCTTTTTATCCATATAATCATCCATTTACCTCCTATTCTACCTCTATCCTTCCTTATTATACATACCTCCCCTACTCACATTCTAATCTCTATCAACCCATTTTGTAACCTTAATCTTAATAGTATTATTATTGATTAGATTCTTAAATATTTGACATAATTTCGACTTAATCATCACATCTACAGGGTTAGATTCTCTATCGATTCATTTAATCTTTATTATCTCTCATTTCTTATAGACCTTCTGAATAGCCATTATATTGATCATTAATCTCTTCTTATTAGTAATACCAAATTTAATAAAATAATCATAAAGGGATTTGAAGTCGATATATATAATCAACAGGATTTTATGCTCTGAGAAGATATTATTGATTGTTCCCTTGATTGCTATACTAATATCAAAACCTTGAACCATTCCATAAAGTTCTAATACTAGTACACTTCTTATGACTTTCTTGCACTTGATAGATAACTAATGAATGATGTTAGCTTTGTTGTGTTTATTCATTAGAATAACAATATATCCAATCTAGAAAAACAAATCTTTATTATTAGCAAAAGATATATCTATAAATACTACTAATTTGAATAATTCTTTATTGAATAATATAAATTGTAAACCTCTTTTAGAATTATCGATTTGCCATTGAATATATTTGTTAAATGATTTTACATCTTCATCCTTTGGATTAACAATTTGAACTACATAAAATAAATCGAAAACTACTTCTGATTGATATATGATTATTATATATACTCCTCAAGCGTATTGTACAATGTATTAATCCTTTGCTATTGCCAACTTTTTTTAGTTTTTTATAAGTTTTATATATATCAGATAGTTCCGATTTAACTAGTTATAGATTCTCGCATTGCTTTTCTTGATTAAAATAAATACTACTATCAATTTGCTGAATAATAATACTACTATTGAACTTGAGTAGTATATCAGGTATAAGTTTTTCATAGTTTTTTGCTATAAAATTAACATCTTCAAGATCTTTTTGTTTACAATTTGTAAACTTTTTATTAGCAACAATAAAAATATTATTTATCTGAAGTCCAACAATTCCGAAAGCTGAGTTGTTTTTCGTTGTATATAAGAGATATAGGTTATAGGTTGATTGTATTATCTTCAGAGCTTTAATATAGTATTTGTAGTATATACTAAACCAGTGGTTTCCTATCTCTGGAATATTATATAATGGTCATACAACTTAAAGAATAAACTTGTCTGGGATTTCCATTTCTGTTGATAATCGTGTGTAAAACTTTCGCATTAAATTTGATGCAAATTGGGTATATACTTATATGATATTGCGAATGTATATAATAACTTTGTCTTCAAGTAATATTGCTATTATTGACAATATAATACACTAGCTGATACACTGAATTATAGGTGATTGGGTTAAAACAATGCTTTTGCTTTGATCTTTTTATACTTATATAATCAATCAGAACTTCGGAAAGGTTTTGTTAGTCCCTTTGTTTTTGATTTTATCAACAAACTGGGAATTGAAGATTCTTATATTCGCAAAGATATTATCAATTTTAACAAATCGAAAAACTCCATTTTCCATAAGACCATTGATCTTTTTTCATCTAGATTTGATAAAGATTATTGTCAAAGTGGATGTATCTATAGCTATAATATATAATTCATAATATTGGTCTTCAAGATTAGTTTCATTCGGGAAGTGAATTGCTAGATCTAATATATCTTCAATAACTTTGTCAAATTCTAGCAAAGTTGTAACGCTTTCTGCAAGAAACATTTTTGGTGTATTTGTATTAACGTGTAGGTTATATATTAGTGATATAACAATCTAAAGAAAACTTTGATTTGTTGCTTGTTGTGGTTGTTCTTCTGGGTTTATCTATATCTCGTGTATTTGTGATGGTATTGTTTGTGGTAGTTGTGCTTGTGGTTGGGATTGTTCCTGTAATTCTTTTTGTACTTGAGGTAAATCTTCTTGTGTGTGAGGTTGCTTTTGTATACGAGATTGATTCTGGGGTTGATCAAGCTCCTCTTCTAAGTGTACTTTAACTTGTATAATACAAAAGTCTGTTAAACCACTAAACAAATTTATAGTGTATATTTCATCTTTTATATCTAATAGATAATATAAACCTATCCATTCACCTGATCAGTTGTTGCCCTCTCTCTATACCCAAACCTTTGAATTGATAAATAAGTTGTAAAAAGCTATTATAGCTGGTCTGTTTTGTTGATTTAATGTGTCCAAGACTTGTTTTGTAGCTCGAAATTTATTGATCTCATTTATTGCCTTTTTGATTGCTATTTATTGTTGTAAAATGGTTAATCCCTGTGGTGACAGATTCCGTACTTGACGAAGCGTCCACTTCGTCACTGTAAGAGAATATTTAATACTTTCATAATATATTGAATAAATCGTTGTTACAATATTAATCTGATTAATCTTATCTTCGTATTTG
>PQXN01000442.1:0-20699 GCA_004786275.1 Botryotinia convoluta
TTTATTATTAAAATATGAATATTGAAAAAAGACTGATTTTGGTGTATTTTGAAGTGTCCGATCCACTGATATGGCCGAGCCACTGATAAACCACGTTATAGAATCATTATAGTTATATATCGAGATGAGGAGGTCTTTATTTGCTCGAATTGTAGAGAAGATATAAAGGAAAGAAGGAGGAAATAGTATGTTTTCCGATACTATTTTACAGCTTCAGTATATAACAATACTATCATAAAATGATTTCAATAGATTAATTGAATACAATAAGAAGAGATGAATTCAATTATAATTCTTGATACTTTGAAACTCTTCTATCTCTATCTAAAACTAGGCGTAACTGTGTACTTGAGGCGAGTTGACTGCCTCGTGGAATGAATGGCTTTCTTTGTAACTCATTCAAATATAGTTCGTAAGCAGGCATATAACCTTGAACGAATTGAATAACACCTGCATCTGTCATACCAGTGCCTTTTACTTTCCATAGGTTGTGCTCTTGCTCTATTCTCCACCTGTAAACGTTGACAAGCTCTTCTGTATTGAGATGAATCAAAGCGTCGAAGTTTGCTGGGTTCATGAACGTTGTGTTATACCGACGAAGAGTTTCATTGATCATCTCGAGATGACCAAGGGGATGATTTTGAAGTGTGTTTGTTGGGAATGTCGCATCTTCACCCAACCTCGTCCTCTGAGGCTCTTTTTGCGCACTTTCCCATTTTCGCTCGAGTTCATCTCTTTCTAATGACTTGAATCCTACACACCATCCTTCGAAAATAACAATATCCAATATATTTTCTTTACTTGGAATAAAAACCTTCCAATCTTCCTCTGGAACTCGATCTCCTTCACCCTGAAATCTGCTTTTATCAAATGCCGGAATCTTGACGATACCGGTAGTGAGTGATTGAAAAAACTGGCTCACAAGTGCTTCATCATGTGTACCTGGTTGCCCTCGTACTTGTAGTAGTCCGTTATCCCGATTCCGATTTTTGATCTTAACTAAAGTCTCGTGATCATGATAAAAGTCGTCGAGAGAACAAACAATGGCCCTAAACTTGTGTTCGTGTTCTAGGGCTAATGCAAGCTGACCGGCATAGGTTGATTTGCCACTACCTTGCAAGCCAGACAATGCAAGGAGAAATGGCCTGTTGAATTCTGTTTGCTGATGCTGCCATTTCTCATGGTGAGCTTGAACTCGGGGGACAACAAAACTCAAGATTTCCTGAATGACATTGTTTGGAATTGTCATAGTACCGGCAAGGGCAGTCAAGAGCGGCCCTTTGACGAATTTGGGTTATGCCTACTATAGACGACTTACTTGACTTAAGGGCAAATACTTGTTGAACCATTCGGCAACAGTTTCTGTCACAAAACAATATCTTTCATAAGGAACATACGTCAAGGAGTGCAACGGAGTTTTCTTTCCCCGGTGACTCGGTGCACGGCATTTACAATTGGCATGGTTTTCGGAGTTGTCTTTCACCGATACCCTTGCAAGCGACTAGGATCGGCTATTGGCATCATCCCTACAATCTTCTTCATTACTATCGATTCTTCTCTACGTCAAGTCTTTTAGCAAGTCATCTATTCCTCAATGAATACAGTATAAGTCAAATCGGATCAATTTTATCTTTCCCTCTCAACACAATAACATTTCTAATTACCGATTATTCTTACAGTACAGCTAAAATGTTTTCATCTACTATCAATTCGTCAAAGGAATATAGCATCGCGTCCATCCCAGCTGATGGGATCGGACCTGAAGTCGTCAACGCAGGTATCCAAGCTCTCAATGCTCTCGCAACGACAATGGGAACATTCAAGCTCAATTTCACACACTTTGATTGGAGCTCGGAAACCTATAAGAAGACAGGAAAATATATTCCCGAAGATGGTCTTGAAGAGTTAAGAAAGCATGATGTCATTCTCTTTGGTGCAGTTGGTGCTCCAGGTAAAGGATGCAGGATGCCAGAATTGAGAAACTAGTACTAATCACCATCAGACGTTCCCGATCACATCTCACTCTGGGGTCTCAGATTAGCCATCTGTCAACCTTTTCAACAATATGCAAATGTTAGGCCAACTAAAGTTTTTCGTGGAACCAAATCTCCACTTCGGGACTGCAAGCTCCTAGATTGGGTTATCGTTCGTGAAAACAGTGAAGGTGAATACGCTGGACAAGGCGGTCGTTCGCATCGGGGTGAAGCATGGGAGACTGCGACCGAAGTAGCAATCTTCACTAGACACGCTGTTGATAGAATTCTTCGTTTTGCATATGAAACTGCGCAGCAACGACCACGAAAGATGCTGACGGTGGTAACTAAGAGCAATGCACAACGTAATGGCATGGTTCTTTGGGATGAGGTGGCGAAAGAAGTTGCAAAAGACTTCCCAGATGTAAAGATGGACTTTATGCTTGTAGACGCAATGACCTGCAGGATGGTATTAAAACCAGAGTCTTTGGATACAATTGTCGCAACGAACTTGGTGAGCACTATCATGACCAGGAGAGCCTGAAAGTTTTGGAATCATTGAACTGATAGTTTGTAGCACGCTGACATTCTTTCTGATCTTGCCGCTGCTCTCGCAGGCTCTATCGGTATTGCCCCAACATCGAATCTGGATCCTAGTAGGAAGAATCCTAGTATGTTTGAGCCCATTCATGGCTCTGCATTTGACATCACTGGAATGGGTATTTCAAACCCTGTCGCAACATTCTGGACTGCCGCGGAGATGCTGAAATGGCTCGGCGAGGAAGAAGCGAGTCAAGTTCTTCTAGAGTGTGTCGAAAAGGTGTGCGAACAGGTAGGTCGTATGCCATCTGAATAGCTTCTAAAGATACTAACAACTTTAGGGCATCGTAACTAAGGATCTTGGAGGAAATGCAAAGACGGCAGAGGTGACCGATGCGGTTTGTGCCGAGATACAGAAATTTTTCAATGGAAAGAATTCTGCTTAAATATCGTGCCACTTTATGATGTTGTATCACCTTTAGTTTCAGTTGTAACAATTTTTTTTGTACTCTAGAATGATTCAATAGACAATCAGGGTTATTAGTCAACGCATTCCAAAAGATGTGGTCGGATCTGTTATTCCCGTAGCAAAATTTCAAAAGTCCATCGCAATGAGTGGATCAAACAATCCTCCTTAATAGAGCTCCAGCTAATCCCATTCGTTTTCCGGATTTCTTTCTGAAGTAGCTGCTTGTGAGAAAGTTGAGGTTTGCTACACGCTGAATGGGCGTGGAAATAAAATTGGAGTTTACGGCATGCGCCTTTAAAACTCACTACTACTATTATGAGGTCTACTAATGTCTGTACGGATCGAATGACTATCATAACAAGCTTCGTCAATAGTGAAAGTGCAATTAGTAGATTAAGTTGATGCTTCGTTCCTATGTTGTGGCTCAGCTGCGTGCTGTAAATTTGAAATGAAAGTTGCTTGGCTCGGCCGATTGGATCCAACGATTACTGTTGAAGCTTGATAGCTCCTATCAAGCGCATGACTAAGTTGCTTAACGGCATCGGCGCATGAGTCTGGCCATACTGTTTGACGTAATGAGAGGTGTTCTAGAATTACCAATGTTTTTTTAGCATATCTGATAATGTTAGTGTCATGTGTTGCCGAGAAGGAAGGAGAATGGTGACAAACTTTTTTGCCGGTCCAAGTTTGCAATGCCCTTCTAAAGCGGCATAGGCAAGCACAAAACAGCTCATCCATGCAGACCACGTAAAAAGCGACCAGACCATTGGGACTTTCAGAGCCAGCGATCCATCTGGTGATGCATTATTGCGTTGAAATTGCCTCAGGAGAGAAATGATTGCTCTTGATGCGCTGATGCAGTTTTGAAGTGCAGATTGAGAATAAGTGTTGGTCGAATTGGAAGTGATTAACGGCCGATTTAAAGCTATGCTTGACTCATGCTGCAGGATTTGAATAATTAACTTATGCGCTGGTGACAGAGACGGGCTGTTCTCAGCTTCTAGAGAATCTTCATCTTCTTCGCTAACTTCATTCACCCATTTCGCTAGCTCGGCTTGCATTCCCATAGCACGTTCAAAGGTTTCCTCACGGCCGGACAAAGATTTGTTGCGGAGCTCTAAGACACGGCCACGAATTCGAGCATGTTTAGAAAGGTCTGTTAGAAGACGCAATTGTTGCACTGTTACTTTGATCAGTCACTAGATCATTCCGACAGTTCATAGGACAAACAGACCATTAGACTCTTCCGAGTTCAGTGTATCACTCCCACTTCGCATATGTTTCTCCTCGCCTGGATAACAGACGTCTATATCATCATCTCGAAGATCTAATGGAAGGCCAAGTGACTGCGAAACCATCCGCTCCATACAGTAGAGCGACCAAAACACTCGTCGTCTCAGTTGAGATTCTGTAGGAGTAAATCCGTCAAACAGGGCAGGACATCGATGACAACCAAGAGAATAGGCCATACTTCTCTCCTGTTATTGTCGGTGTAGTAAGACAAAGGGCGAGGTACTTACCGAACAGCTAGTCCACCTAGTCGACTGGCATAGTTAAATTTCATCATAGAAATCAAAAAGAGCTCAAGAGAAATGGTAGCTTGGAGATTCTCAAAAGTTGCTGAAAGAGCCATAGTAAGCTGAAAGGTAGAGCCCAGTTTTGCGTTGTTATAAAAAATGAGATGACGAAGAACTTGGGGAAGGCGCTTAGTAGATTGGCGACTGTCGGCGAGTGACTGGATCAAGAATTAGGACCGTCTCATGGTGAAACTGCAGAGCACGGGAATATTCGACTTGCTTACGATTGATATAATCGATCGCACAATCAAGGCGTCGGAAGGTGCAACTGTTTGAATTCCATGTCGACTGATTGCCTCAAAGATCCCTAGCACTGCTGGAGCGTGTAGGAATGGGAAGAGAGGGTGCCAATTGGTAAAATAGCTTTCCGAAAATTCTACGAGCTGATGGAAGGAGATGGGATCAGAGCTTAATTGGGAACTGTCGCCAACTTCATTTTCCCGGAAAAATGGAGGGGAAGAGGCGAGGAGATGAGAGTTATTGGTAGATTCTGACAATTGGTCATCCTCGCCCGGCACAATGTTTTCCGAGGCAGGAGTAGCTGTATTCGGATTTGTGTGTGTCGAGTTCCATTTCCCTGCAAGAAGCTCATAAACTGTCCGAATAAAATGAATTCCACTTCCACTAACAATAAATCTGGGCTTGCTCTGATCAAAGCCTGTTCTCATTAAACCAACTTCTCGTACAGGGCTACTTTCATCATCGACTCTCCTACGTTTGGTGCGATGGCTGTCATTGTTTGGAGAGTGTGGGCCCAGATTGGTAGCATTTGATGTTGGAATCATTACGATTACGAAAGACACGTCAAAGCGTCATCTTGTGAAATTCATAAATATGAAGCATGTAGGTCGAGGGTGTTGAATCTCAGCTGAGGATTGAGTTCTATCAGGAGAGTGGTGGAGGTGGAGAAGCTGTGGAAGGGTTTTTCGCGGCTTGGATAATTGTTGGACAAATCATACAAGTATGCGGGCGGGAATGTTTCAAGTGGAGATAAGAGAATGTCTTGGTATTTGGGGTATGCATGCTCACGTGACAATCTACAGAAATACCTGCGCTAAGATATCTCACCGCCCTTGTTTTGAGTAACAATCTCGTTATGCGTTGATCCGGACAGAATTCCTCCGCTGTTGCAGATTTCCTTGACATTAAACTTGATGGAACCCCCCACTCGATTTCATTTCCCGCAAACTGTTGAAATCTCACCCAGAATGTCACTGCCCGTAGCTAGGTTAGCATGTGAGCCCTGTCGCCAGAGAAAATGTAAGGCAAGTGTATTCCTAATTCAAGCCTGTTTCGTTTGCTTATACTTACCGCTAATGTGATAGAACACTGTATGTCATGTTCATCGATGATATTCCTGAGAGAACCCCCTGACGAATCACAGCCCGTCATGCTCCAAATGCCAGGGAGCCCCACAACAATGCTATTACTCCGAAGCGAATAAAAGGTACCAAGTGCATATCCTGTACATATCAAGTTGTGGATTACCAAGTTACTATTAAGAGGTTTACCCCCCGGCTACCTTGCGGGAATTGAACTCCGCCTGATTGAGACTGAGATCGCTCTACACAGAGCACTATCGAAACTATACAACCATTCTGATGCCAAATTGCAAGAAATTCGGGAATTTCCGCAAGTCTCCAAGGGTGAATTAATGGAGCAGTGGCAAGAATTACCTCTAGGGTCAGACATTGATCTGGAAACATGGTGGTCTCGGAAAACGAAATATGTCGAGCCACTCGATAGGGAGTGCGGTCCACCGGAAGAGACTTCAACTCCCGAAACACATATTGCTCATGGAATCGATGACATCCCATCTGTTGACTGGGAGCCTACAAATGAAAGACATAGAAATGTTCCAGATAGTACAGATTCACTCACTCGGGAGACTATGGCTAGTACAGTTTCTAGTCTACCAAGGCCACCGAACTCAGTCGAAGTGCAAAAGAGCCCTGTGGACCCTCAGCTCCAGTTTGAGAGCGACATCCCCGATTCTTCAAGCTGGCAGAGAAATTCACAAATGCACACTCTTGGTGAGACCATAACGGTTGCAGAATCCTTTGCAAGAGCGCATCATGAAACATATTTCTAGCTCAAAGTTAGAAGACTGTGATAAGCAATACAAAAAGATCACAAACAATGCTTCATCATTGTATTCCCGTTTCAAATGAGGCCGTTTATTTCCGTTATGTGAGTTGTTGTACGTAGTGCTACTCAAACACAAAAACAATGGAAATGTGTTATTGTGCTTTGGTAGAATTCACAACGGACAAATGCAATCCGTGGTAGAACTCTGCGCACTTTTCTTTTCCCGGTGGCTTGAGAGGCGTTCCACAGAATCCGGGATCTCATCCGGACGGACAATTAAGGCTCCAGCTGATCAGTCAGTCGCCTGAAGCTTAAGGGGTCCAATTTCACTTTTAATTTGCAGCTATCAAAGGTATATACAGTCATTACTAATGAGTGAAGCTATTCAGTCTTGTCCAAACATCGAATTAATAAACATACCGAAATTCACGTGTATTTGTCTATGTCCACACCTTATGCCTCCCTTCACTCCAGCGTTCGGAGCGCAAAACATTGCCCAAGAGAACATCTTGCAGTCAGCAGATCATGCTCGCATAGGTATCGATGGTTTTGGGCGGATAGGTGAGTCAATAAAACTTTAACAATTACACTAGACTGCAAGTACTAACATATCAAGCTTCAAGGTCGGAGCTTGTTGCGAGCATCATTGCTTAGGGACAATGTCTCCGTTGTAGCTATCAACCACACTTGCTCTTCGGTTGAAGAAGTTATTCATTTACTCATGCATGACTCGACACTTGGCGCTCTTGACAAGTTGATGGGCCACAAAATCGATATCCTACCTAATGGAAGCATTGCGATTGATGGCCAGCAAACTGCACTCATGTCTGAGCGCAACTTGGAGAAATTGGACTGGGCGAAACATAGAGTAGACTACGTTGCTGAATGCACTGGCAAGTTTCGGTCAACTGCTCTCGTCAGCAAGCATGTCACCGTAGGGGGTGCGAAAAAGGGTTTGATATCGGCACCAAGCCCGGATGCACCAAATATAGTATATAAAGTCAACTCGGATAACTACTTGCGACTCTGCAAGGAAACCATGGTCTATTCTTGCGCTAGCTGTCCTACCAATTGTTTGGCTCCCATCGCCAAAGTACTTCAGCATTCCTTTGGGATTCAACACGCTTTCATGACCACCGTACATGCCTCTACGCAATCTCAGCATGTTCTAGATGGATATAGCACCAAGGATATGCGTTCAGAGCGCTCGATAATGGGAAATATCATTCCAACCACTACTGGTGCAGCGAAGGCTATAAAAACTGTGTTGCCCAAGCTGGCCGGTAGAGTGTCTGGTATCTCAGTTAGGGTGCCAACAGCAAATGTATCTATGGTGGACTTGACTGTCGAAACTGTACAGTCAACATCTCTCGAAGAAATAATGATCAAGTTCCGTACTTCAGCTTAACAGGAGCTATCTGGTGTTCTCCAGGTTGAAGATGAGGAGTTAGTGAGCTCAGACTTTCTCGGCAACTCGTGTAGCGCAATCATTGATTCAAAAGCTTCAGTCGAGCTTAAATCCAATGTAAGTAACTTGCACACTCCCAGCCAGTATCTTTAGCTAAAATCTTCAAGTTCTTCAAGATTATTGCGTGGTATGATAATGAATGGGCTTACTGCTATAGGCTTTTAGATATGCTAGTTTCTATGAATAGTCAAGATCTCATAAGCGGATAGAAATTCGAGAGTAATATATTTAAAGTGGAAATTTAAACCAAGTTAGTCTATAGAATATATTGGCTCTCGTAATTCGATTTGAGTGATGATAGTTCCACAGCGAGAAAAGACGTTTCAAACAGAATGCAAGAGGTTGGGTTACATTTTAGAGTGATGGTTGTATGTCTTCAGACCCACTGCATAAAACTGTGGAGGGGACCAATACCCCGCCATTAGTAATAACAATAGTCATGAGCCCATCCCCAGAAGAAGCTGTGATGAGATATTGAGATATCCGCTCTTCTTCTTGGCTAAGAATGATTGAGACATTCTTCTTACTCTCTTTGAAAGGGCTACTGGGAATGTGTATAGGGCAATATGATTTTCAAATCGAATGACAATAGCAGAGCTCATACTTGGAGAAGGAAAGACATCAATTGTCGGTAGTCGGCTGCTATTCGGCTAGTCATCGGGATAGCTGTTAGCCAGTTAGACTAAGGATCCATCTGTTCAACGTCACCAACAGTCACCAACAGTGACCAACTGGTACAGAATGGTACAGAATGGTAATCCCTGTTATACTCTTGCTAACCTTCAGATGATCACTACCAACATCAATATTTCGTAGTAATCCTGGTTAATACGACAATTACCCCATAGCGAGGATACGTGGACAAATTTTCATAAATAAAAGGCAAGAGAAGACGAAAACATCCGATTAAATAGTGGGTAGTTATGAACTATTGAGTAACTAGCATATAAGATTCCGGCTCTGATCGATGTACCCCGCGGCAATTTCGCTTGCACCGCGAGCCATGCACTCAATGGAGAGATCTTGAGGCGGGATAAATGCGTGCTTGGAGCTCGTCATTGATACAAGCTTCAATAAGTGCACCGACCTTTAATTCACGCATTCCTCTAAGTGCAAAGCAATATCAGACAATATTATAGGTATGATTCGGAAGTCCGCACCAGATCTGGGATACCCTATCTTGAAAGAATTTGCAACGTAAAGTGGTTGACGCGAGTAACGCGGTCAAGTGAGGCATGAAGGCTAATAGACCAGCATCTACGATCTATTTCTATTTGCCGATTTTTCAACAAGGCGAACTCATATGCAGCTGTTTCCAAAGCATTGAAATTTTTGGTTTGGTTCTTCCAAATTGAGACGAACAGCTCGCTTGGGGTGGGGGCGTCCGCAAATCAATTTGTGCGTTGGTCGGAGCGGCGGAGTTGTAAATCTCCGCCATTACCACGTCCAAAATAATGACGCAAACTCGTTTTTAGAAGGAGAACTGAGGAAAATGGGTCAACAACAAGCAATTCGCGTATGGCAGAGGTTCTGATTTACGAGGAAATTTCCTTATCCGCTGCTACTGGGACCGCTGTTATTCGGCTAGAAGAACTAGATTTTTGGCAGGTCTAGCGACCGTCGCTTGTGGAACAACTCACTTCGACTTTGTTTGTACCATCAAATCTTCTGGAGATCACATTCTCAACTTAACTAGCTAGAGCCTCAAATCTTAGCATTCTTCATTATTCATCGCTTTTGGCATCTAATACTCTATACCTATGATACCGAAAATTACTCCCTAGGTTGCTGGCTGATTTTATGATTAGCCGAAACAGGGGTTTATTTCTCAAGGGTCGAACATATAAATGCGGAGAAATTTATTTTCCAAACACGAGACCCCACAGATAATGGTACCCTATCAAGTAAATTCTGGAATGGTTATGGAGACTCCACAAAATAATGTGCTCCCCGGATTTGTTGTTCGGAGAATCGTTGCTTCCCCAGGAATAAAAGGATCCTGTCTTGGCCTTCTTATTTCGTTTGATCTCCTCAGCTTCTCTCTCATTCAGATCTTACTACTTGTCTTGGCCATCTCGCCTTACTCTTCATGTCTTCTAAAAATTCTTACATGGGACTGCGTGGCAGAGCCCTAAGGATTGCCCAGATTGCGTTTATCGTCGGACCAGGCTTCACATTGTTTGGTTACAACCAAGCTGGTCTGGGCCCCTTAGCGACACTTCATAGTTGGGCACATCAATTCCCATCACTGGACACAGTCAATACGACCGGCCCACTCAAATCACACAATTCAATCAACAGCGGTGCCGTTATTGCGTCTTTCCAAATTGGATCTTTAATGGGTGCCTTATCATGCATATTTTTAGGAGATCTTCTAGGTAGACGGAGGACTATCTTTCTCGCTGCTTTCTTGACCCTCATTGGCCAAGTTCTCCAAGTTTCGGCTTATAACTTAATTCAGTTCGTTATCGGTCGACTCGTTTTAGGCATGGGAGTTGGAGAAATCAGCGTTATGATACCGGTCTGGCTAGCGGAATGTTCACCCGCGGCTCACAGAGGGCGAGATGTTGTCACTGCAGGTATTTTCTTGTGTTTCGGCTATTCTGTGTGTAACTGGATAGATTTCGCATTTTACCACCTTCCAAACACGAATTTACAGTGGAGATTACCTTTGGCAATTATTTCTCTACCACTTTCACTCGTTATGATGTGTGTGGTCTTTCTTCTTCCCGAATCTCCTAGATGGTTAGTTCGGGTAGGGAGAACAGTTGAGGCTACCGAGAATCTATCAGTTATCAAAGATCTTTCAGTCGAAGATGATCGCATTCGCTTCGAAATTGCTCAGATCGAGTCATCGTTTGAATTTGCAACAGAAAATAGTGCATCACTCATGCAGCTTTTCTCCAAGGATGACAAAGAGAGGCTACTTTATCGATTTGGCCTATGCATATTTCTACAATTCGTTCAGCAGATGTGTGGAGGTAATCTCATTTCAGTCTACGCATCGACTATCTTCCAGCAAAATCTCAATCTGGAAGTCAGCTTGGCTAAGATACTGGCTGCTTGTGCCCTTACTTGGAAATTTCTTTGTTGCTTCATTGCCTTCGTTGCCATTGATCGATGGGGACGTCGTGCGGTATTCATCATTAGTGGCGCCGGCATGTCAATGTGTATGCTCGCTTTGGCTGTTAGCACTAGCTTCCCTTCCTCAAACAAGAGTGCCGCTATTGCTTCTGCATTCTTCATTTTCCTGTTTAACTTTTTCTATCCTATCGGATTTCTGGGTGCCAATTTCCTATATTGTAGCGAGATTGCACCAGTCCGACTTCGCGTGGCAATGAACTCGGTTTCAACTGCGAATCATTGGTTATGGAACTTTGTTGTGGTTATGGTAACACCAGTGGCCATCGATACCATCGGATATCGCTACTATATCATGTACACGATTATTTCTGCGCTTATTCCTATCTCGGTTTATTTCTTCTATCCGGAAACGATGAATCAGAATTTAGAAACCCTCAACAATTTGTTCCGAGATGCACCTTCAATCCTCAAGGTTGTATCATTATCACTCAAGGTGCCACGTGGTGAATTGGATGAAGAACCATCGGGTAAGGCAGAGTATGGTGGAGAGGTGGAGCAAGTTGAAAAGGTATAATTATAAAGAGTTTACAAATTATATATTATCAAATTTCAATATTGCTATCAAGTTACCGCACTGTGTTCAACTTTCAAACGTCTAGCTACACTCCCCCTCCTTTACTCTTTACACTCCAAGATTTACCCTCCTGAAACACCATCATGATTTTTCTGTAATTTTTCGTATTAAACAGGCATATTATCTTGAAACCATTGATATACCCCGTCTCCACTACTTTCCAATTTTATCTCCCGTCATTGGAACAAGTTTGGGTAATTGCGATCTTGGAGTGGGATTCCCTCTTCCTAACTTTCCAGTCATCTCCTTTGATTTACCATTTTCAACCACAAAAGACAATAAATTTCACAAGCTAATATCCAAAGTCTTTCTGCCAGTTTTCAGAACTACCTAGGTGGTTAGCTTGTGAGAGACTCAAGTAGTCATGATACCCAACTCTCACAGCACAACAATCATTTATATATCTAGAACTTCAAAATCAAGAATCAAGACCTCCGCTCATTCCTCTCCTTTCCTTAAATTCCTGACAGCGCCAATTCACCGACCTCGATTTCCACACTTTTCCTCGTTTTATATATCTTTCACACCTCTATAGTTTTTAAAGCCTTCTTCATGTATCAACTATACTCAACCCATTTCAAGCCGGATGTACTATGAAAAAAAGGGAAATCCATCATACTAGATTCAAAGATTTTCTCTTCTTCTTCAACTAGTATTTCAACCATCCTATTCGTATTCCAAGGTCCCTGGGATAGAGGGGATATAATTACCCGATCATCATCTCCCTCTCGATTCTCGCTTCCCCCTCCAGACTCCCCTATGAAAGTTAAAGCCCATCTTCTTCTCTCCCTTTTATTCTAGATTCTTGAGAAAGCTTGAGAAAGCTTGAGTAAAACAATCCAGGAAGTGGAACTCGAACACAAACACAAACACAAGCATTAAATTCCCATTTTCATTTTTCATTACCATTTTCATTCTCATTTTCTTCTTCTTTCCTATTCCTTCCATCCCATCATTGCCAGATACCTCGTTCCTTACAAATTACAACACTATCTCACAATTAACAACAAGAATTTCTGGTCATCGAGTGACACTTGTGAAATTCGTTGGTACTTTACTTTTCTTCCAGAATCTCATCATCATTTTATCCTCCCCTCACCTCTACTCTATTATTTTACCCCCCTTCTCGCACACTCACCTACTCACCTGCTCACCCTCTCGTCCACTCACAACCCCCCAACCTCACAACCTCGTATACACATACATACCAACAAACTCGAACATAATCATCAAAAACAATCATTGATATTCACTCAGATTCAACCTAACACAATGGTAATATTTATACTCATATTTATATTTATATGTGAAGATAAGATGATAAATATCTAAACCCAATCCCAATCCCTTTCGAATTTCCAAATAAGAAGAACCCCCTATTAAATGCTCCTCTCCAAATTTTCAAAAGCAGATACCCAATATCCCCGCTATGTATATTTATGTGATATGATATGATATGATAGGCTCATTAAATCCAACCCCAAAAATGCTCCGTTTATCCATGCATGCTTGCTCGTTCATATCTTCGTGTATAAAATTCCATCCATCTCATTTAACTTATCACCACCATCCCAATTATCAAATCAAATCATGACTTTATCCCATCTCACTCCTTCACATCAAACCTCCCCCCAAGCACCCATTCCCACACCTCCTCCTCCTCCTACAACCACACTTCCCCTCGTACTACTTCCTCCCAAACTCCCTCCAATATCCCAATAATGCCTCGAACTTCCACTTCCAATTCTCAAACTCTTAAGTGTTCCACCAATCGGTACCCCACCACTTCCCAATCCCATCCCTTTCCCCAATCCACCTAACCCTAGACCTACTCCACTCTCACTTGATCCTCGTCTTCCTACAACCCCTCTCTTTCTCACCCCTCCATTATTCGCCTTGAGATTAACAAGTGGATGATGAGCCCTAACTCTCGCCACTCTTGCCAACGAATCTGGTGTATTCTCCATAGCCAAGTTTTCTCTCGTACTTTTCGATAATACTGAACCAGAACTCGAAGCAGTTGGAGCCGGTACAATCTCGCTTCGACTCGTGAATCTACTTTTCAAGTAACGGAAGACCATTTTAATATCCAAATCTCTTTCCCATTCTTCTCTTGTGATAGGAGCACTATATGATTGTCTTGGTGTTGAATCCTCCAATTCTTCTGCTTTACTTTGGTTTGGGATCGATATTGGTTGAGGAATTGTAGGATGGAATTCTAGATCGTGGTCGGTATTTAGAGTTGAGGCGAGATGCTCTTCTTGTTCTTGTTCTAGTTCCAGATCTGGTAGAGGAATACCCGTAGCCATATTTGAATTGCTACTCGATGCTGATTCTGGGATGACGGGTAAACCTGCATAAGGAAGGGGTGTCTGCTGAGATTGGAGATATGTTGTAAAAGCACCAGGATGATCCGAGAGTTGATTAACCAACAACCCCAATTCGCGAGCTATTCGTTCAAGGAGTCTATATTCCCACGAACTCTTATCAGGTTGTGTGACCGTAGCGGGAATAGGTATGGCTCTTCCTGATGCTTTTGATAGTTCTTCTTCTATCGGTAGAGATTCGCCAAAGATGATTGAAAGGAGATCGTCATCGATACCCATTAGATCTCGTATAACTCTTCGAGTGAGTCTGTTCCATAAACTATCATTTTCGCGTGTAATCGTTGGGGCTGGTTCTGCTTCGACATTATTTAATGTAAACAAGTCCTCTTGTTCCTTATCTTCAACAACAGTACTCCTCTTTTCGCTAGACATAGATTGTTTCCTCCTTCTAGTCTCCCGTTGTATCTCATCTACCAAAGCCCGACTCTGTTCCAGCCTCCAAATTTCAATCCTCCTTGTCCTTTCCATTTCCGCTGCTTTCTCACTCTCCAAAGCCATTTCTCCAATTTCCAAACTTTCTCTCCTCCTCTTTACTCTTCTCGGATTGTACTGCTCGAATGCATATAAATGTTGTTGAACATCCTCGCCAATCCCATCTACCCTAAAACTCCCAAATCCATCGTGCTTCGGTAAAACAGGTCCCTCCTCATCTTCCCTATTTCCATAAACACTTGGATCCGTCCGAAACTCATGTAAATGACTATCCAAGGAATCCAGTTCAGCATCCTCATTATCATCCTCTGTTTGCGCATCCACATCCTCATCTACGCCATGATCATCATAAATTCCATAACTCCTCGCCGCAGTTTCTAAACTTCCAAAATCACTAATTCTTGAATGACCAGCTGTGCGCGTTCCCCTCGTCCTCCCTGTACTAGTTGTATAGGTACCCTCTGTAAAACTTGGCGCAGGCGGTGAAAATAACACCCATTCTTGACTTGCTTCTAAACGCCCATCTCTCTCTTGTGCATTTTGTTGACTTCGCGTCTGCGAATTCGCATCTTGATTCGGTTGTGTAAATATTCGAGGGGCATGATGTGTAGGTTGTCTAAAAGCCATCTTTGGTATGTTGTACAGATGTAAATAAATACCAATAAGATATTAGTCTAAAATCTCTTTCGTGATCTCGTTCGTCGTATCTTCGTAATAGAATTGAAACAATCGCAGTAGGTTGTAATGATATCGAGGTGAGATTAGGCTATTAATAAGACCGTTTGAATGTTTCGTGTTTAGTAGTATGACTTCGTCAATAGAGGGGTTTGAGTCTTGTATGACTTTGATCGAGGATGAAGTTGTGCGACGACCGAATAGTCTAGTGTATTAGATACTCTAGTTGGATAAGGCGACTTTATAGACTCAAGTCTTGACACGTATGGCTTTGACCTATAAGTATCTCTAGAATCTCTCTGGATTCTCGACTCGGGATTCGACAGGCAAATTCCACAACGCTCTCTGGATAATAAGGTTATAGTTCTAGTAATCCCCCGCGTCTCTACTAGGCATGTCCTTTGATGAACCAAACTTAAACAGAATAATAATCCAGAACCAATAAACAGAATATCAAAAACTTCATTCCTCAAGATATGGTACCAATAAATCAATAAATATCAATGTACGTACTCGACAACACGTACAAACGAGTCGTGTCTGCTAGTCCAAGATCAACGGTTAAACCCACTGGCGTGACTGAACTAAATGGATAAGTACAGCACGCATACACGTGGACGGGTGGATAAGACTTGTTTTTGGATAAGGAATGGCGGAAGAGGTGGGGTTTGGATATCAATGTCTCAGATCAAAGCGATGATAGAGGTGATCACTGACTGACAGATGAAAGGAAAGGAAAAGTAATGTAATGATTGGAATAATGGGATTATTTGAAAAGAAAGAAGAATGAATTTGTGTTCGTCTAGATGAGAGGAAAGAAGAAAGAAGAAAGGAAATGTTAGTATAATGAAAAATTGTTGAGTAAAAGTTGGCTTAGCTGATACTGGCGAGTAATGAACTGATTATCTACATATCTGAATTTTCCCTTAACTCTGTTTCATTGAAATTAGATAACCTAATCATATGTACCTATGCATAGGTATCTAGGAGCACTTTTGGATGGTATATTTCATCATCCATCACATCATCCCACGCAATCAGATTCTCCCGCCATCTCCCGTACTCGTACCGTCCTTGTGTCTTATCATCCCTTCCCCTTCTAAACTCTTTTCCCATCCTTCTAACACAGTTGGATATGCATCATCAACCTAATCCGTCCGCCATCAGCCATCATCTATCAACTATCAAACCAGCCGCGATAAGCAAAGAAAATCTCTCAAAATAGTATACCACAGTGGTGCAGCCGCAGTCATGCCAGCCAATCAATTCGGTATGAGAACGTTTGAGATGAGAGGCTAGATTATGAAGGGAATAGTCTCTAAGGCGTAAGATTTGATTGGATGGAAAGATCCGGAAAAGTCAAGTCCATTGCCACGACTTGCTGGTCTAATAAAACTTAGAAGAGGCAAGAAGACTTGGTAATGTTGTCATGATTGTCGTGATTGTCATATTGCATTGTTAGTTTTGGTTTCATTTCAGGCGGCCCGATATACCACTTCAGATTACCTCTCTCATCTTGGCTGCTGAATTGTGAGCTGACACGAACTCTTGATTGTCGTTCCTTACACGACCCTTAATGTTAGATATCACAAAAAAAGAATTATCTTCATGTCAATATCACAGAAAATCACATCACCAACTAGTCAGACATGGAAAATAACATAATGAGTTTTTGAAAGTCGTAGAATCAATTCCTTAGGTACAATGATTAGGATTTGTGTCTGCCACTTTGTGTGACACCATGCTAATCCAGCCATTGCAAATGTACGCCTTTCTGATCATACCCCGAAATTCCCTTTGATATCAACAACTCGATTTATGCCTCAGTCTCGAAAGCAGCTGGGAAACGTCTGATGTTATCGGCCAACTTGCCGTGGTTGGACAAGAATTGAACATATGCACCATCGACCAAAACCTTTCCACTTTGCTTCTTCTCCATATATTCCTCACGACGGAGAGGAGTGAAACCCCAGTTCTTGGAAACAATGATCTTTTGGCGACCTGGGAACTTGTATTGGGATCTGCGGAGGGCCTCGAGAGCGTTGGGGCGGACTGAAAATTTGTTAGATGATTGTAAATGTAATAAATCTTGAATGTAAACTTACAAGAGTCACGAGTTCTGATGGACAAGATAATTTGACCAATGTTGACACGAGCGACAGTTCCGTTTGGCTTACCCCAAGCACCACGCATACCAGTTTGCAATCTATCGGCACCAGCACAAGACAACATCTTGTTGATACGGACGACGTGGTATGGGTGAGCACGGACACGGAGATGGAAAGATTCCTTTCCTGCGGACTTAACCATGTACCTGTTGAGTATATTGTTAGTATCCATCTCGATAATTCCACTTGATCTTCCCAGTATCCTTTATCTTTATTTCATCTCCACTTTGACCAAATTCCTTCGTTCGACGTCATTGATTCGGGTTAAACTCACTTGTTGGCGCAAATACGGGCGGCTTCCAAAGCCTCGGAACTCAATTGTTCATACTCATTGGAGACCAAGTGAATGCAGAGAGGGAACTCATCGACATTTGCCTTCTTACGACCGAGATCGAAGATACGAATCTTTGGGTCGGGAACACCACGGTTGAAACGGGACTTTGGGTAAGGCTATAAAATTAAATTTGATCAGTATTGACTCCTTCTGTTTGTTGTGACTCTGCGATCGTAAATTTGGCGCCATTCCGATACATTGGTGATCGTTGATGCGAAAAGGCGGTCGATCGAATGGTCGGAAATCCTTCAAATCCACCTCGCACAGCTCTATGATAATTTGCTGGCGAAAAATGAGATTTACACACCTTGTTCTTACAGTATCTGTAACATCTCGCTGGGCGACGGGCCATCTTGAATGATTTCTAGAGGGTCTTTTTGGTGTTGATGTCGATGGGTTTGTTCAAGGGGATCGGGGGATTCAAAAGGGAACTTTCAAAGTTGGATTGATTGCTCAGCAAAAATGCGCTAATCCGTTTGTGGAAATATAGGCGAGGATTTCTTTAGGGCAAACTTGATAATTTGCCAAATGAGGTAACTGGAGTTCCGGAGATGGGAATAGTGGCAATTTTCTATTTGAAATCAAGCCGATTTCAAATGGAAATAGAATGTATCATCATGTCTCACAATGGAATTGCTTGGGCTTTATATATTATAAATATTGCCATTAATTGTCAGCATCAAGATTTCTAAGTGTACGGCGTCCGGCTTTCGATCAAGTCCGGAGTTCGGAATGAAATCCTTCAATATCAATGAGCCGGTGTGAGTCACTTTGAACATGAATCGGGTTACACGCATATCAACACAGACAATATAGGACCATCATTCAATAGATAAGAGTAGAAACAATTTCCTAGAATCAAGGTATATCATTTTGTGATGCTATAAAGCTATGCAGGATATGCATACTGATACATGTCAAAGATTAATCAATCATGACTGATCTTGTTCCTTCATCTAGAATTTCTCCACCTCAACAACCCATACTAATGATTGATATTCCTAATCTATGCAGCTTGGCTAGAGAGGATATCGGAATCACCAGCATCCAAAACAGCCATGGTGGAACATCTGAAGAGCTTACCGCAAGCAGTACCGAGCTCAATCTATAAGAAATAAAATAGTAAGCAACTGAATACCCTCCAAAGTCTAGAGAGACTTTATCGCTGGGTAATGTCCTCCCAGACCTGATCTCAGGTCTGATCGATAGACGGATATTTTGACAAATGAAATGTATATGTACGTACGTTGTTACCGGAGAAGTGGTGAACTTGAGTCTTGGACAACATGGAGTAGTACTCGAGCTCAGACTTGCGGAGAGGAGGGGTGTTTCCGGCAATGATGACGAGCTTGGCCTTTCCCGATCGGAGTTGCTTGAGAGTAGACTTGTATCCGAGAGTGACTGTAGAAGATAATAATTAGTATTTTGTTGAATTATATTTCAATTGGAACCCATTTTTTGGCATACCCTTTCCGGACTTCATAACAAGTGCCAAACGACTGTTGATGGAGTCGGCGGTCTTCTTAGCCTTCTTAGTTGTTGGTGCCATCTCTGCGGTTTTGAAATTGGATAATGCGCTCCGGCTGTATTGGATTTGAGAATTTGGTGTTGTCGTTGAGGTTGTAGAGTAAATTTCGAAAAGTTCGAAAAGTTCTGAATATTTTGAAAGTGTGGGACGCTAAGAGCACTTGCGCTAACTCAGAAGTGGACTAGACCTCCAAGAAGTAAAGCGTGACCTTCATGAGTATACTAATCACATGACATGAATTGACCAGGTACCCATCTCTACGTAGGAGAAAAAAGAGGCCTGGTTTGACCACTTCTCAACACTTTCAGCTATCCAATTTCTTCCCTTTAAATCTGAAGTAAAATATACCTTTGATAGGAATCTATATATCTAAAAGGGGAATATTATTTTGATATTTTCAGATTTATTTGTTTTATTTGTGGTTGATTTATAATTCAATTAATTGAAAGATTTCATTGAAGATTTATGTGGTCAAAATCGGCCTCTTTTTTTCTCCTACGTAGAGCCCATTTACATGATACAGGAGAAAGTTCTTGTCATCTAGACTTTTGTAGCTATGGAGACATCAAATATAAAGATGGCCCTGCATTGTTTCGTAGATATGGTTTACTCAGATACATACTACACAGCGAGAAGTGATACTCCCAGATTTCGATATTCCCCATATTCGAGTTCATGTCAATATTAACAACATCAACAACATCAACAACATCAACAACATCAATAACATCAACAACATTTACCCGGGCTCGAGCCAGGTCATTCACATATGAGGATAACCCTTGATCAACATGCTACATCACCATCACCATCAATATCAACCATGAAATTTTCATGATATCGACAGTGAAATTTTCATGAAAATTTACTTGTATTAAATCAAGTGCACTCTTTACTCTGTATATAAGAGTGAAAACAAACAGATCTCCGAAAGAAGTTCCTGGTAAGTGAATCAATACTAGTACTAGGTATCATTTCCTTATGAATATGAAAACGGTGAAAGAGCGGAGATTTAAGATCATGCAGCGATGAAAAGGCATGTCCATTGTGCGGGTTTGTATGGATGTCTCTTGTGAATTGACCATATGGAAATTTGAGAACAGCCAGTGATTTGCTAGTCATGGAGAAATCCAGACCGTATCCAGGTACAGTAATGAATATCGAAGCCAGACTTTTATAGATTAAAAAAAGATATAGGAGTTAACTCGAAGAATTACCTAGGTACCGGTATCATTTACTTGTACTTTGAAAACAACAAACAATAAACAATTATACAATACAAATGATAATAATAATAGTAATAGTAATAATAATAATAATAATAATAATAATAATAATAATA
>PQXN01000443.1:0-20621 GCA_004786275.1 Botryotinia convoluta
AGGAACTAAGAGTTAGAGCTAAGACTACGAAACCTATATGTTGTAGTGCCGAGGTGCTAGCGCAAGCGCTAGCACGGTCACATGATCCCTATCCCGACAGGTAGAATTTTATGAATCTATTTGAGTCACTATGATATCAGCTATTATATTAAAAATGTGTATAGGAGTAGAGAAAGAACCTGGAGCCAACTGTACTGAAGTTTCCGAATGGAGAAAGAGGAGAGGAATTGTATTCTTCATTATCAATTTGTACTTAACTCTGATATATCGCTTTCAACTTATGTTTATGATTGATGTAGGCAATCTTATAGGTATTTGAATGAAACTTTTAATATTCAATAATACTGTAAATCCACAATATATTCAAGATTTTCGAAAACACTTCATTCACGAGTAATTCGATCCTAAAACCGAAACTATTCAAATCTTCCTCAACCGATTCCTCGATTATCAATATAAAATATCTACAATACAACAATTCATTTCTAATAATGAGGTATATATTCAACTATTAAATATATTACTAGAAACAGAAGTCTAACAAACTCAATGTAATTTTATTACGTTTATGAATATAAATCTTCAAAATGTATTATATGCTTTACAATAAGCCGAAAGGATTCCTCGAGGTATTATAAATCAATCAGCAATAGTTAATGCTATACAAGGAAATTTAAGAGGAAGAGGTAATAAAAGAGCTCAAGAAAAGAGTGGAAAAGGATATGGAGAATATTATGAAAATAGAAGAAAATATATACCTGAAAAAGACTATACAACTTTGTGTTACGGAGGTAACTATACCGTGACATGGATTATAATATAAATGCAAGTCCTTGGTGTTGCGACCTACGAAAACGACACCATAGGAACCGTAAGATCTAAAGGTAGCTAGGAATGAAGGTAACCGAATAAGTAAGTAGTATCCATAAAAAGATAAATATCTATCTTTATTGATATCTATCCTTTAGTAAGTATAGAATAGATAGCAATTATAGATTAGCTAATAAATATAGACTAAATAAGTAATAATCTTATTAGATTATAGAAACAAGTATTATATAAAAGAAAATTGATTCAATTTATCGACTCAAATAGTTGAATAAACTTATTGATTCAATTAGAATATAAAGGTCTATATAAGGGAATAGATTTCACTACAATATAGAGCTTGGTGCTCAAAGATAATCATTAGTTTTATACTATAATTACAAGAATTGTAATCAGTTACAACTATATTGAATTCCTACTTGAAGTCTAGTCTAAACCACCTCAAGAGATCTCTAGCCATTTCCACGTGACCCTAGAGGCAGCTCCCGTAACACTTTGCCAAATTCTGGCAAAGTTATTAAGACTGAATCTCATACTTACAAATTTTGTAGAAAGAAAGAATACTGATAAGATATTTGTTGGGAGTATAATAAAGCTAGGGAAACCTTATATTTAGATAAAAAGATTGATAATAATGATTTTGTATAAGTAGCTATAACAAATGAATATATTAATTCTCTTTATTCTCATATTGTAATACATGCTGAAGTCCAAAATGATATATGGATTCTTGATTCAAAAGCCTCTTATTACTTTGTCAATTCTATTGAAAATCTTATCAATGTTATATATTGGGATTCACTATGAAAAGTCAAAACAGCGAATGATATATATGCTACAAATACGATCTCGATGACATCTACATCGAGATCGAAATCTGAAGAAAGGACGTTGCGTTCAAGCTACTAGATGCATATGGTGTCTTGCTTAGAGTCCCACTTAATCATGACTAACCTAGACTGTCAACTCTAGCTTAACCTCACTTCATTATCAACATGAGAAAAATGCAACAGAATCACCCTTGGTATCAATACTAACTTTTAAACCTGAGTAGAATTGATGCATTGGTTTTACGATAAAAATTGTCATTTTGAGAACGTAGAGACCGGAAAGGTCCATGTGACCAGCGCGGGAGCAGATGTGCGTACACAGAAGGCACCTTATATTTGCATGGATCCTTACTCGATTTAACCTCCTTCAAACCCCGAGAAGCATCCACTAAAAAATGAAGTATCTGATAAAGAGCAAAACTACTCATGAAGTATGGACTAAAACTTTCTCCTCACTTTTATCTATCACCCTCCTCGCTGTTGTTGAGGGCCACCCGTATGACACCAGGTGCAACGATCTCTCTATTCGGTATCCATATACATGTCTATATCCAAATCCCCATTCATCTCCTGGTTGGATTTCATCTTTTCCACCTGTGAATGCAGTTGCGCTCCGTCATTTCTGGAAATATCAGTAACTTGCATTGGTTATGCTTAGCAATAGAAGTGATAATTACCCGGTTTTAGTAGAATAACTATGATATTCCTTCAACCTATGATTACGGTGCCTCTTCCGTGGGAGAGCAGTTCCCTCTGTATTCGCACCGAGAAAACTACCAAGCATACAAACTTCATCTAATTCCGCCTCAGAAGAAATCCGCTCCTTGAAAGATTTTTCATCGACAAACAATACCCAAGTTCTCGTGTTCAACCATATCTTTTCAATACCCCATCCGCAAAGTATTCTTATAACGTATGGAGACTGAGAACCTCGTATTTCATGGAAATAGGTAGAGTCTATCAAGTTAGCCAAGCAGATGATTTTCGCTTTACTAATGCATCTTTTTTTGTTTCGGGTATATTCAGGGTCATAGATTGCATTGTCATCCGGATCTGAAAACATCCCGATTCGTTTTACATTGATAGCGAAACCTGCGAAGGGACAGATCTGAAAGAATTTCTCTTCTCCCACAGTAATGAATTCTGGAAGTTCGGTTTGCGTCAGATATGGTACATCTAAAGTCTCATGCCTTTCGAGAAAGTAGATTCTTCGGTCTTTCAGCGGAGGCATTTGTGAAATGTCCCTATGATACAGGTAACGTAAGTCATAGCGTAATGCGTCTAATGGCATAATGCGTCTAATTGCGGGGAACCGCTCTATTAAAATCTCAATTACTCAACAATCAACTATAATACAATCTCCAATATCACTTTCAGATTTATCTTCAATTTCTTCTTCAATATCCTTTTCAGTCTCAGTTTTATATTCAATTACTTTCCCTTTTCCTTTTCCTTTTTTCATTGTTTGTACTTTAATAGCTTTTTCGGCTTCCACTATTACATCACATAATTCTTGCATAGAAATATGAAAATGACCCTTCAAAACTAATCTCTTTCCTTTCTTATATATTATACGTTTCTTCATAATAGCTCGTAAATTATTTGTATTATATTAGTGAACAATACTTTGAGCTCAAAGTTGCTTACTCCCAATCATCAATTTTCGGATATATTAATGAACTGGGGTTGAAAGAGTTGTATCATTTTCAATTGTTGAATTTAGAAGGTTATTTGTTGTTTGTAAGATTGCTACATCCGGAGGTGAGCTATTAACAAAGACTTGATTAAAAATATCAAATTGGATTAACTCTTTGGGTATTTCGACTTTGGGGATAAACTCTCGATCCAATATACAGAATACTCTCTATAAATTAAATAGATATAATCCAGCTCCCCATTATACAGATTCGATATTTTGATAATAATATATATCATTTCAAGCTTTAATATATACTTTCATTTATTCAATCTTTTGTATTTGTATAAGTTGAGTTTGATTCAAATCAGAAAGTGCTATGGTTAGCTGTTTTTTTAATAGATTGAAAACCGCAATATCAAGTGGCTAAAGCAAATGTAAGGTATAAGGAGGAAGTATAAGAAGTATAATTCGATTTTGAAGGTAATGAGCTATAAAGCTTCCATTAATATGAGAATCGTAGCTATCACAAATAAGAAGCCGATATTTGCCACCTGCTTTTGTACAAGTTGCAGATTCGAAAACGCGTTTTAGCTATTCTAATTCATGGAGATTGCTTGTCCAGTTCTTTGTATTTGCTGAAAAGAACTAGCTACCAAGAACTTCCTTCGGAATCCAATTTTGAAAAACATTTTTACTTTTAAAAATCCCGAGTAATAAAAGAATAAATCCATTCGCACAAATACACTTTACTATTGAAATCCACTCTTAACAGCCTAAATATGCTTAATGTTTTGTACGAAATATAGAATCGATAATAATTCGAGTTGATTCCATTGTCCCAATTGAATATCCAGATTCATTCATATTATATTCGTCTTTCTTCTCAATTCCATAATCCTGAATCGCTTTTTGATATATGTCAAACCAAGTACTATATATTTCCCTAATTGCACCATCCATTCTTACAAATTCAATTCGACGGCCAATAACAATTATAAGATAAGGATATCGTTTGATAAATCGTGGAACCCATTCATGACCAAGAAGGTATTGTGGTAGAAGTTCAAGAGAGTCAAATGAAAGGCAATCCAAATTATAAGTCCGTTTTGAATATAACTCCTCAGCCAATTCTTTTAACAACTAATGGCCTAAAGAATAACCGCTAATTGTCAATTGCTTTATTCATTTAAGAAGTACATTCTCTTATATAGCAGAAAGTTTCTATTACAATTGACGTGCTTCAGAACGCAATGAACCCCCCTTGATGCATCGCATTATAGTATCTTTAGAAAGCCCTAATTCTTTTGCAACTTCATATAAAGACTTATACTTTCCATTTTAAACTCCTAATACTATTTCAATAAGTCGAGATTCCATTTCCTGTGTTTTTAAACTTTTTTGATGGACCATTATTGAATTGTTGTTTTTTTGATAGGGTGGTCCCCTACAACTAGACGCATTATGTTATTAGACGCATTACGCCATGACTTACGTTAGATTGTTAATGGTCTTTTTTTCTTCATCATTGACTAGATATGGAAGGACAAACTTACGAGGTACTAGATATCGGCCTCTTTGATGTGTTCAGAACAGATTTAATTGACCTGGGAGGTGGTACTACTGCGGCACCAGTGTACTTGGATGGGAGCCTGCTCGCTGCCTGAATTACCGGATAATGACTTCTATTATTCGCCGGCTTGTTGCGCAAATAGTCGCGCACAGTTTTTCCATCCTCTTCAGTGCTTTTGTTGGAAGTAGAAACCAAAGTTCTCGAAAATTCAGTATCTGGTACCCCACTTGGATGCGCTCTCCTGACTGAGGGATACTGTGCAGCTTGGGAAAATTCTCTGAGAACGGGAATTATTCCATCATGGCGCAATATATCTTCTAACAATGGTCTGATTGGAGAATTCTCCGACACTCTGCGATCATTTACAATTTTCTGGACCTCCGGCAGAAGGAATGAACATAACTTAACCAAATCTGAGTCATCAGACTCCGATGATAGCTTGCGCTTATTCATGTTTGGTTCTCCTTATGATAAATTGATGCGTCGCGTCCGTGGCGTGTGAAATTAATAAAAAATGAAGAAGGATGCTCAGATCTTGGAAGATATAACAAGATTGTTGAACAAGAGACCTTCAAGGACCAGTGAAGACTGAATATCCCACAGTGCCGGAATTGTACGGTTGAGGGCGAAAATCGGAAGTGGATTTAATGCATCACGTGGGCCGTATTTTTAGATAGAGCAATTTATAAGAATGAAACAATCGTTCAATCTGACTTGCAAATTATATTTTCATAGCCCATCGAAAGGATTCATAGTCTGTAGACGGACTTCTTGAGAGCTACAGATCGTCACTTAGAATGTGCATGTGGTTCGCAAAATGAAATGTTGAGTCTAATTATGATATCTGAATGTTCTCAGGCCTCGACTATGTATTTTGGTTTGTCAAAAGGCTCAGATGCTTATTGCTGTGCTATAATATATGAAACAAAAATTTCTATTGGCAGCGTTGATAAATTTCGTGTGTAGGTAGGTACTGTACTTGGACAGGAAATCGAGTGAGTTTCAGTGGCCCCCCTTATCTCGTCCCAACTATTAGCGAAATTCACCAAGGCAACTAGCATACTTCTGTGTCGATGAACAGACCGCGTTTAATTGTTTCTCTCTTTTGTGCTTGTTCGGAAATTCAACGCGTCCAATCAACTCCCACATGGCATTGCACGAGGACCTCTTTTATCCACCTGCCAATGACGGCCACGTTGTCTTTGACCCCGCAACAAAATTGGTGACGAAGATTCTGTGGGAGAATAAGATTGTATATATTGAGGAGCTTTTGGGTTCTGATCTGGCAAAATCCCAAAAGAACTTTGCCTCAATTAGGCACGAGACACCAGAGACAGTGATGGAGTTCATGGAGATTTGGATAATTTGGTATCAGGAACGAAAAATGTCCTTTTCTGGACCTGATGATATGGAGAAGATTGAAACCTTTATTAATCGGTTTTAGCGTTAGCAAATTATTTTGGGGCAGTTATCAACGAGATCCAAGATCCTAAGACTATGAGCATTCTCTGCTGGTGGAGCTGCCATCAGAGGCCCTTTTCAAGTATTGTCTCTCTTGACAACAGCCTTCAACATGCAGCAATCATTACTTCTCATTGGAGTGCGAAACAAAATGTCAATAGCACACAGGCGGAGCTGAATAGGTATGTCGGGTCATACTAGCAAGGATTTGATGCGTCATGGATAGAGTAATAATCCAGCTAACCTTTTTTGTTCGACATAGGATCAAAAACCCTGAGATCCGATTCATCGACACGATGCCAGAAGGTTGCCGCAAACCAGAGTTCTATACCTTCAGCAAGGCCAATATCTTCCGAAAGCTTCCACTGCTTCTTACAGTCTACAGACATAAGCTTGCTGGCTCTTTGGGTGACCTGTCGGACGAGCTAATGTATGATCCTGATGTCTCCGTCCAAAAAAACGACGAATATCACTCCATAGGCATCTACTTCCAAGAATTAATGCGTTCCTCATTTATGAAAGATCAACCTGGTCATGCAAACGTTACCACGAACCCAGCAAGACTTCGTCATGCCTTTTTCAACTTGGGACTCTGGGCAGATGGCGCGCCATTAAGAGAGTTAATTAGTAGAGACTACTAAGACCTTACTGACTTGGCGGTATTCCTTGGGGTGAAGAATGCCAGCTATGATTTGTTTGGTTAGTTTAATTATCCCGCATCATGAAATCCTCTATTGATACACGATGAACGCACTTTACTTTTACATGCTGACACTAACTTTTCAACAGTATACCAGAATAATGTTCGAAAAAATGTCAATAAACACGACGCGAAGTTGATTCTTGGGGCTTAGTTACAAGAGACCTACGAAGAGCCATCTATCGTGTTTGATAGCATGCGAGAACGAGCTCAGTGTATCCGGTCATGAAAGTTGTTGGGGAATTATTTTCTTTTATTTCATATGAATGTTGGACTTGGGATACCGTTCAGTACACTTGTCAAATTTTTGCAGACGGATATTGAAACGACTGTTACTGGCATTTCATATTCGAATGGAAACCTTGTGGCTAGGGAGAGTGGTTGGTTTAAGCCGAAGCTTCCATGAGTTCACAAGAAACACAACATTTTATTCAATCATCTGATGCTGGCTTGACATGGGACACAGCGCACTAAATCGGCATTTGATAAATGGCTGTGTACTCGAAGGACAATGTTGTAACTGGAGAACAAATGATACTTTTCTTCTTAATGAAAATACATACCAGGCACCATACAAATGATCTAATTTTCAAAAACTCGTAGTGTCAAGGTACGGGTAAAGACTTATATTGTACCATAAGGGTAGAAAAGCTATAGAAGAGTGAAGCCCTACTTATAGGAAATAGGGCATACTAGTAATTTATATCTAAGGTATAAAGACAACTATAAATCATATAGTTGGTACTGTAATAATACTCTTTGCTTAAGGCGATCGGTCCACGATTGCAATACAAATTAATCTGAGATAACAAAATAATACTAAAATACTCTAATTTCCATTATTGAATTAAAATAAATCTTCTTAAAAATAACAATTAATTGATAAAGCTTTTTAGGTTTGTCTTAGTCTTGTTTTGGGGATATATTTGATACAAGTACTAATAGAGGATCAATAGGATCAGAAGCAATAAGTCTTTTGAAATCTATTCAGATGGGTGGGTCTGGCTTGTCTGGATTTGCTAAATAAAAGACAATAATTACATTTTTCTGGCTACAAAGGTCTTTAACGGATTACCAAAATATTGAGTGATGTTTCCATTTGATTTGATAGTGAAATCCGTTTTCGTTATAGTAATCAAGAATTTTTTCGAATTCTTATTGTTTAATTACTTTGTGTGTTTTATTATTCTTTTCGAGAATTCAGCCTTGATTTCTGTGTGATTCGGTAACATTGATGATGTCTTGACCTAGTAATCCTAATGAGTGGTGGAGCAATCGGAGCAGTAAGTTATGGAATATTGGGAAGATCTTGAAACTAGCTA
Organism: Botryotinia convoluta; assembly: GCA_004786275.1. Classification (NCBI taxonomy): domain Eukaryota; kingdom Fungi; phylum Ascomycota; class Leotiomycetes; order Helotiales; family Sclerotiniaceae; genus Botryotinia; species Botryotinia convoluta. The sequence continues at coordinate 8,351 of PQXN01000443.1, forward strand.
GGAGTTGGAGTAGGCAGGCATATTTGTAAACCTTGAGAATCTTATAGAGGCCATCCCATTTGTTATCACTCTTTTTTATTAAGTAATTGGTTTTCATATTTTTTATATTTATCTATATTTTATTATCTTTCTTATATAGAGAAGCATTGGTATAGATTTTGTTGATATAATCTTTATATTTCTGAATCGATTAGATTATAAATGCTTTTAATTTAATCAAGATAAAATTAAATCAATTTGCAATCTTGTTAGCTTTAAGGAACTCTTGTTTTCTTTGATATAATAAGTTTGATAAAATAAATATGAATAGCTTGATATTAAGATATGAATAGAAATTATAGTTAGCAAAGAATAGGGATATATTAATGGTTTCTGATATAGTATTGTTTAATATAAATTTTGTAAATAGGAGTCAATCAGATTAATCATTTTGATAGAAGTTTATAAAGATATAAAGATATTGCTTGATTATAGTATTGATTCTTTTTGTTTGGCTATCAGACTTGGGATGGAATAAGGAAAATCGTTTCAAAATGATTGATAAATATTCGAATAAATACTTCCAAAACTCAGAAACGAATTATAAGTCTCTATCAGATACAATATTATTAGGTGTGTTATGCAGATAGTAGATCTTTTCGATAAATCGATCTATGAGCTTTTCTGTAGATAGCTTTATAATTGATATGAAATGATACATTTTGGTTAAATAATAAATGATTATAATAATATATTAATACTTTTTTCTGTAATGTTTATTGATTGGTAATAATGTAATATAGTTGATAGAGATATTAGATTAGAAAGGGAATAGTATTGGTAGAGGTTTTAGGAATCCGAATGCGATAAGGCAGAAAGCTTTTGTTCGAAAACAGAATTAGCAAGTTTATATGAATATCTTGATTTCCCTTGATATATTGGGTTATCAATATATATAGGAGACAAGATTGATAGTTTTGATATGGTTAGAATATCTGGCTAGTTTGATTGAATATATTTGGTATATAATCTGTATATGAAATTCAATGAAGAGAAGAATAAAGAGACAATTGCGATAAAAGATCTTATTATTTATTAGTCTATAATCCTGTAAGACGATTTGAAGGTCTTTTTGGATGTTTAATGGTTAATAGCGAGCAAAGGGGTTTTGAAGTATTATATATATAATAGTAATTAGTTTGGATGATTTATATACTTTATTAATAAGATTATTGATCAGCTTATTAATATTAGAGATAATTATGTTTATTGGGGTTATAGTTAGGTCTAAATCACTATTTGTTTATTGAATAATATTTTTGAATATAGTAATATTGAATACTCTTTTTGGGAGGATTATCTATAAGTAGTTTTTGATTTGATTATTATTAGAATTAATGTGTGCTGAATGGTTTTCTACTTTGTAGTTCAAAGTATTAGGGCGAATAACTTTATAATCAGATCGATATATAATATAGAAATTGAATTCAAATAAAAATTCAGTTTATCTAATTTGTTGTTAATTTAATATCTTTATTAATATAAAGTATTCAAGGTTTTTATGATCGGTGATAATCTTGAATGGCTTTTGAGCTCTATATAATTTCAGTCTTCATTCCTCTAATGATTTTATAATAGCTAGGAGTTCTTTGTTATAGATCTTATAATTGTATTCAGTAGTACTATATTTTGATGAGAAATATACTATTAGATATAAGCGTTCTTTATTGTTGTATTGTGAAAGGATACTATTTATGATTTAGTTAGAAGTATTGGTCTCAATAATTGTATAACGATAGTAATCAAATATAGCGAGAATCGAAGTAAAGGAGAAAGTATTTTTCAGTGTTTTAAAGGTATCTTTTTGATTAGGGGTTTAATTCTATATCTTTTTTTTTAGAAGGTAATTGAGGGGTTCTATGATTTTGAAAAAGTTATAAATGAAATATCAGTAAAAATTAGCAAATCTAAGGAAGTACTAAAGGTCTTTGAGTTTAGTTAATGATTTCTAGTTGAATATAGTGTTGACTTTTTCTGGGCCTATTTCTATATCTCCTGAAATGATAATCAAGCTAAGGTATTTAGTTCTTTTTATTTTGAATTTATATTTGTTGATATCGATCTATAATTTAGTATCGATTAGTTGTTGGATAACCTTATAGATATACTTTCTATAATCTATAACATTTTTGGAGTAGATTAGAATATCGTTCAAATATATTGTGCAAGTCTTGTTTAGAAGATCAAAAAGGATATAATTGATGTAGTTCTAAAACGAGACAAATGTATTATAGAGTTCGAAGAGTATTACTAATGATTCGAATAAATCAAAACAAATAATAAAAGCGGTTTTCCATTTGTGGCCTTCCGTAATCTATAATTTGTTAAAGGCAACAATGATATCAAGCTTGATATAGATTTTGGTGTAACATAGAGTATCAAGGATTTCTTTAATTAATAATAAAAGGTATCGATTTTTGATAATAATATTGTTTAGTTTTTGGTAGTCTTAATAGATTCGAATATCTCCTTTAGGTTTGGTAGTCAGAAGAAGTAGGGCAGCTGATTGGAAGCGAGACTTTCAAATAAATTCTTTGCTCAAGTTATCGTCGAGCTATTTGTAAACGATTTGAAGTTTGATTGGGGATATTGAATAGCCTTTATTATATGATGATTTTTTGCCTAATATAATCTTGATTTTATAATCTTAAAAGCATTGCAGTAGAAGCTTATTAATAAAGGAAGGTAGGAATTCTGAATATAAATTGTAAAGCTAAGGAGGTAGTTTATCTTAGATTTCTGTTACAGAAAGAATAGATTGATTCATTTTTTTTATAAATTTGTTGATATTACTATCTATTAAGTCATAACGTAATTGAATAGTATCTTCTGTCATTATGTAATGTAGCTCGCAAGCTCTGTCCAATTTGTCCTAGAACACTTTTATAATATAAATATCTTGGCTCTTGTAGAATTGTATGAAGCTATTGGTTGTAAAGAACTTTATATTCTACATTTCGGATTGAATACTTTACAGGACATCAAGCGATTTGTTTGAGGAGCCTGGTGGCATTAATGTATATAATGGGGTTAGGATATTTTGGTTTTGTAATGGTCTTCTGTGTATTCTGGAGCTAGCAACTATTCGAGTTAGGGCTGATTTCAGGGTTGATTGGTTTGGGATCATTTTAGTTTGGGTATTTATTTCGCTATTAATATAATAAGTGTGATATAGATTTGATTCAAATAAAGCTTTGAGATTAGTAATATCGATGTTTCTTTGAGTGTTTAGGGTCTCGATAGATTTGAGGATTATGGATTAGTCTTGGGGTAATAATAAGATATTTTTATAAAGACTAATTTCGGGATAAACTTTTATAAAAACAATTTAGAATTGATTGATATAACTTTGCTGTTTTTTAGTAAAGTTATCTTATAAGTATTAGTGATATCAGGGATAATAATTGTTATAAAATTAATGGGGCAATAATATCTTAAGCAATATATAGATATAAATTTGAGTATTATTACTGATCAATTAATGATAGGGTTGTAGTATTAAAGTTATAGGAAATTAAGGATTATAGGATCTACGATTAATAAAATAATGATATAGAACAAATCAATCTCTTTGTAATTATTAATTCATATATTCAGAAGTGTATACTGAAATAGAATATCGAAGGGTTTTCTATTAACTAGAAGTAAATAATAAATATAAAGGAAAGGGCGTATAGATATATAAAGCTTAGAGACAACTTTCCTATCAATAAAGCTATAACCTATAACTTTATTATTTATAAGATTAATAAGTAGAATAATCATATTAGATACAAGGAAGATTTTCGTTGAGATTTTAAAAGATTTGTTATTCATTAATCTAAAATACAAAGAATTCTTAGATATAATTAATCTTCTAATTCACAAAAATAAATTTTTCTTAAAAGATTTTGATTTGCAATTATAAATTAAGATTAATCTTTTAATATATCTAATTAGGGAATTGAGCTTTCGCTTTTTTTTAAATAAACAGATTTCTTAATGTATTCTTTTAGATCAATCTTTTGAATAAGGTTAAAGGGGATTGGAAAGGTATAGTATAATAGTATAGTAAAGAAATAGTTAGCAAATAAGAATGAATTCTGGTATAAAGAAGTAGTAGTATTGCGATAGGGTCTGGGGCTTTGATATTGATTAACTATAGGGAAACGATTGATATAAGGGGTATATCTTGTATTAGTATTAATATTAATATTAGTATTATACTTTGTATTATTGACTCGTTTTTCTTTGCAATTACTTTTAATATAATTGAGCTTTTTGTAATAGAAGCAAAGACCAAAATCAATATATTGCTTTCGAATATAACGAAATGGGGGACACTAATCTTGGCGAGCAGTATTCAATTGCATAGGATTGCTAAAGAGATTTGATGTAAAAGGAGTTACAATAATAGCCTGCTTTCTATTATTCGATTTCAATTGATTACAATTGAAATTGATATCTTGATTCTTACATTGATTATCAAAATGAATCTTTTCTTCTAAATCATTATAAATATCTTGCTATTAGATTGTTTATATATTAATATCAGCAGTAAAGGATTTATTAGAACAATTGATTAAGGTATCAATTAGTTCCTATAAGACTTTGAGTTTGAGATTAGTAACTTATTGTTTAGTAGTTTTTTTGTATTTAATAGCGAGCTATTTGAATTTGATAATAAAGTTATTAAATAGAGTTTTCTTCATTTTATATTTATTGTAATTTATAAAGGTTTTATATAAAAGATTAAGGGTTTGATATTGCTTATTCAATTCATATCAGATACTTATTATAATATATTATCTAGGAGATCAAAGATTAGAATCGTACAAATTATTAATGATTATATCGAAATATATCTGATTATTTGTATAAGCAGAATTAAAGAATAAGTTGGTAAGGAATATAATCTTTTAAAACTCCGATTCATTTTTGTAATTTATGGTTAAATAACAATTGACTGCACTACGGAACACTATATATTAGTCCTAATGCTTTGCAATATCTTATTCATTATTACTAAACTTTTTAGAAGTAGTAAAGTATTTTCAATAAAGTGGGGCTTACAGGTTATTGCGAATAGTAATTTTCAATATTTCAATTGTATCTGTCAAGGTATGGGTAAAGACTTATATTGTACTATAAGGGTAGAAGAGCTATGGAAGAGTGAGGCCCTACTTATAGGAAGTAGGGCACGCTAGTGATTTATGCTTGAGGTACGAAGGCAATTATAGATTATATAGTTAGTACTGTAACAATACTCCCCACTTAAGATAATCGATCCATAATTGTAATACAGATTAATTTGAGATAACAAAATAATATTAAAATACTTTAATTTCTATTATTGGATTAAGATGGATCTTTTTAGGAATAGTGATTAATTGATGGAGCTTTTTAGGTTTACCTCAGTTTTGTTTTGGGGATACATTTGATATAAGTATTGATAGAGAATTAATAGGATCAGGAGCAATAGGTCTTTTGAAATCTATCTAGGTGAATGGGTTTGGTTTGTCTAGATTTACTAAATGGAAAGTAATGATTATATTTTCTTAGCTGCGAAGGTCTTCAATAGATTATCAAAATGCTAGGTGATGTTTCTATTTGATTTAATAGCAAAATCTATTCTCGTTATAGTAATTAAGGATTTTTTCGAATTCTTATTGTTTGGTTATTTTATATGTTTCGTTATCCCTTTTGAGGATTCAGCCTTGATTTCTGTGTGATTCAGTAACATTGATAATATCTTGGCCTAATAATTCTAATGAATGGTGAAGTGATTGAAGTAGTGAGTTGTGGAATACTAAGAAGATCTTGAAATTAATTAGGAATTGGAGTAGGTAGACACATTTATAAACTTTGAAAACCTTATAAAGACTATCCCATTTGTTATCACCCTTTTTTATTAGACAATTGATTTTTATATTTTTTATACTCATCTATATTTAATCACCTTCCTTATATAGAAGGGTATTGGTATGGGTTTTGTTAATATAGTCTTTATATTTCTAAATCAATTAAATTACAAATGCTTTTAATTTAGTTAAAATAAAATCAAATCGATTTGTAATCTTATTAGCTTTAAGGAATTCGTGTTTTCTTTGATATAACAGATTCAATAGAATAAATGTGGATAACTTGATGTCGAGATATGGATAGAAATTGTAATTAGTGAAGAATAGGGATATACTGATGATTTTTAATGTGGTATTATTTAATGCAAATTTTGTGAATAGAAACTAATCAAGTTAATTATTCTAATAAAAGTTTATAAAGGTATGAAGGTATTGCTTGATCATAGTATTGATTCTTTCTGTTTGGCTATCGAACTTAGAGTAAAACAAGGAAAATCATTTCAAAGCGATTGATAAGCATTCAAATAAATGCTTCCAGAATTCAGAGACAAATTGTAAGCCTCTATCAGATACAATATTATCGAGTGCATTGTACAGGTAGTAGATTTTTTCGATAAATCGATCCACAAGCTTCTCTACAGATAATTCTACAACCAATATGAAATGATATATCTTAATCAGATAGCAAACGATTGTAATAATATATTAATACTTTTTTCCGTAGTATTTACTGATTAATAATAGTGTAATATAGTTGATAGAGATATCAGACTAGGGGTGGAATAGTACTAACAGGGGTTCTAGGAATCTGGATGCAATAAGGCAGGAAGTTTTTGTTTGAAAACAGAGTTAACAAGCTTATATAAATGTTTCGATTTCTCTTGATATATTGGGCTACTAATATATACAGGAAACAAGATCGATAGTTTTGATACAACCGGGATATCCAGCCGATCCGATTGAATGTATTTAGTATATGATTTATGTATGAAGTTTGATGGAAAGGGGAATAAAAAAGCAATTACAATAAAAGATTTTGTTATTTACTAGCTTATAATCCTGTAAAACAATTCGAAGGTCTTTTCGGATGTCTAGTGGCTAATAGTGAACAGAAGGGTTTTGAAGTGTTGTATATATAATAATAACAAATTCGAATGATTTATATACTTTATTGATGAGGTTATCGATTGGCTTGTTGGTATTAGGGATAATTATATCTATCAAGGCTATAATCAGATCTAAATCATTATTTGCTTATCAAATAATATCTTTGAATACAACAATATCGAATACTTTTTCTGGGAGGACTATCTATAAATGGTTTTTGATTTGGTTGTTGTTAGGATTAGTATATACTAGACAGTTTTCTGTTTTGTAGCTCAAAGCATCGGGGTGAACAGCTTTATAGCCGGGTTGATATATAATATAGAAGTTGAATCCAGACAAGAATTCAATTCATCTAGTTTGTTATTAGTTTAACATTTTTATTGATATAAAGTATTCAAGGTTTTTATAGTTAGTAATAATCTCGAATAGCTCCTGAGCCCCATATAATTTAGGCCTCCATTCCTCCAGTGATTTTATAATAGCTAGGAGTTCTTTGTCATAAATCTCATAATTATATTCGGCAGTACTATGTTTTGATAAGAAATATACTATTAAGTATAAGCATTCTTCATTATTGTATTATAAAAGAACGCCACCTGCAACCTAGTCAGAAGCATCAATCTCAACAACTATACAGCGATAATGATCAAATATAGTAAGAACCAGAGCAAAGGAGAAAGCATTTTTCAATATCTTGAAGGTATTTTCTTAGTTAGGGGTCTAGTTCTATATCTTTTCCTTTTTTAAAAAGCGATTAAGAGGTTTTGTGATTTTAAAAAAGTTACAAATGAAATATCAATAAAAATTAGCAAATCCAAGAAAACACTAAAGGTTTTTGAGTTTAGTTAGCGATTTCTAGTTGAGTATAATATTGACTTTTTCTAGATCCATTTCTATACCTCCTAGAATAATAATCAAACCAAGATACTTAATTTTTTTTGTTTCGAATTTACATTTGTTGATATTAATCTATAATCTAGTATCAATTAGTTATTAAACAACCTTGTGGATATACTTCCTATAATCTATAATGTTCTCAAAGTAGATTAGAATATTATTTAAATATATTATACAAGTTCTATTTAAGAGATTAAAAAGAATATAATTGATATAGTTCTGAAACAAGATAGATATGTTACAGAATCCGAAGGGTATTATTAATAATTCGAATAAACCAAAACAAATAGTAAAAGTGGTTTTCTATTTGTAATCTTTTGCAATCTGTAATTTGTTGAAGGCAATGATAATATTAAGCTTGGTATAGATTTTGGTGTGATATAGAGTATCAAAGGTTTCTTTAATCAATGGTAGGGGGTATCAATTCTTAATGGTAATGTTGTTTAGTTCTTGGTAGTCTTAACAAATTCGAATATCTCCTTTAAATTTGGTAGTTAAAAAAAGCAGGGCAGTTAATCGAAAGCAAAACTCTCGAATAAATCTCTTGCTTAAGTTGTTATCAAGCTATCTACAAACGACTTGAAGTTCGGTTGGGGATATTAAACAGCTTTTGTTATATGGTGGTTCTTTGCTTGGTATAATCTCGATTTTGTAATCCCAGGAGTGTCGTGGTGGAAGTTTATTGGTAAGGGAAGGTAGGAATCCTAGATATAGGTTGTGAAATTAGGGAGGTAATTTATCTTGGATTTCTATTGCGGAAGGAATAGGTTGATTCATTTTTTTTATAAATTTGTTGATATTGCTATCTATTAAGTTACAGTGTAATTGAATGATATCTTCTGTTATTATATAATATAGCTTGCAAGCTTTATCTAATTTGTTCTAGGACACTTTTGTAATATAAGTATTTTGGCTCTTACAGAATTATATAAAGCTATTGGCTGTAAAGAATTTTATATTCTGTATTTCGGGTTGAATACTTTGTAGGATATTGAGTGACTCGTTTGAGGAGCCTGGTGGTATTGATGTATATAATAGGGTTAGGATATTTTGGTTCTGTAGTGATCTTTTGTGTATTCTGGAGCTGGCAATTATTCGAGTTGGGGTTGGTTTTAGGGTTGGTTGGTTTGGGATTATTTTAGTTTGGGTGTTTGCTTTATTGCTGATATAATGAGTATGGTATAGGTTTGATTTGAGTGGAGCTTCGAGATTGGTAGTATTGATGTTTTTCTGGGTGTTTAGGGTCTTGATAGATTCGAGGATTGTGGATTGAATTTGGGGTGGTAATAAGGTGTTTTTGAAGCTTTTGTTAATAATTTCTTTTATAGAGGTTGGTTTCGGGGTAAGCTTTTGTAAGAATGGTTTAGGATTGATTGGTATAACTTTGCTGCTTTTTGGTAAAGTTATTTTGTGGGTATTAGTGATGTTGGGGATAGTGGTTGTTATAGAGTTAGTAAGATAATAATATCTTAAGCAATATATAGATATAAATTTGAGTATCATTACTAATCAATCGATGGTGGGGTTGTGGTGTTGGAGTTATGAGAGATTGAGGATTATAGGGTTTGTAATTGATAAAGTAGTGATGTAGAATAAATTGATCTTTTTGTGATTATTGATTTGTATATCCAGAAGTATATATTGAGATAGAATATTGGAAAGTTTTCTATTAGCTAGGAGTAAATAATGAATATAGGGGAGAGGGTGTGTAGGTATATGGAGTTTAGAAACGATTTTCCTATTAATAAAGCTATAACCTGTAGCTTCATTATCTATAAGATTAATAAACAGGATAATCATATTAAATATAAAGGAGATTTCTGTTGAGATTTTAAGAGATTTGCTATTCATTGATTTAAGATACAAAGGATCCCTAGATATAACTAATCTTTTAATTTACAAAAATAAATTGTCCTCAAAAGACTTCGATTTGTGATTATAAATTAAGGTTAATCTTTTAATATATCTGGTTGGGGAATTAAGCTTTTGCTCTCCTTCGAGTGAATAGATTCTTTGATATATCCTTCTAGATTAACCTCTTGGGTAAGGTTAGAAGAGATTGGAGAGGTATAGTGTAATAATGTGGTAGAGAAACGATTGGCAGATGAGAACGAATTCTAATATAAAAGGGCAGTGGTATTACAATAGAGTCTAGAGCTTTGATATTAATTAACTATAGGGAAACGATTAATATAAGAAGTATATCTTGTATTAATATTAACATTAATATTAATATTATATTTTATATTATTGGCTTGTTTTTCTTTGTAATTGCTTTTAATATAACCGGGCTTCTTACAATAAAGGCAGAGGCCAAAATCAATATATTACTCTCGAATATAATAAGACAAGAAATGCTAACCTTGACAAACAATATCCAATTGTATAAAATTGCTAAAGAGATTTGGTATAAAAGGAGTTACAATAGTAACCTGCTTTCTATCATTCGGTTTCGATTGATTATGATTGAAATTGGTATCTTGATTCTTATATTGATTATCAAGGTAAATCTTTTCTTCTAAGTTATTATAGATACCTTATTATTAGATTATTTATATATTGATATCAATAGTAAAAGGTTTATTAGAGTAATTGACTAAGGTATTGATTAGTTTCTATAAAACCTTGAGTTTGAGATCAGCAACTTATTGTTTAATAGTTTTCTTGTATTTAATAACAAACTATTTGAACTCAATAATAAAGTTATTAAACAAAGTCTTTTTTATTTTATATTTGTTGTAGTTTATAGAGGTCTTATATAAAAGATCAAAAGTTTAATATTGCTTGTTCAATTCATACCAGATACTTATTACAATGTACTATCCAGAAGACTAAAGATCGAAATCATACAAGTTATTAATAATTGTATCGAAATATATCTGATTGTTTGTATAAACAAAGCCAGAAAATAAATTAGCGAAGAATATAATCTTTTAAAACTCCAATTCATTTTCATAATCTGTAGTTAAGCAACAATTGATTACACTATAAAACACTGTATATTAGTCCTAACGCTTTGTAATATCTTACTTATCACCACTAAACTTTTCGAAAACAATAAAATATTTTCGGCAAAATAGAGCTTGCAGGTTATTGCAAATAGCAATTTTCAATATCTCAATTATATCTTTCAATTCGACAATCTTTAATTAGATATCAGCAACTTAAGCTTTTGCTACAAAGGTTTGAACTTATAGTAAACTCATAATCAATTCAATCAATTCAAATATAACTTATACAATTGCGAAATATATAGTATTTGGATTATTGAATAAATCTGTAAACAAAGAGATATCAATTTTGGTAGAGTTAAGAATATAGTTCAAGAAAAGGAATTGTAGGGATAGATCAGGTACAAGTGCTTGATCGGCTATCTTCAAAATACTTCTGCGATTGCAAAACAACCTTACAGAGTTCCTGAATAACAGCAACTAGAATGCATAGCAGATCAGTAGTAAATACAATCAACACAATCAAAATATAGCTTCGATAGGATTTAATTAAAATGAAGCTATGATAGCTTCTTATAAGGATAATACAAACTATCAAAATACAGATAAAGACTTATATTGTACCATAAGAGTAAAAGAGCTATAGAAGAGTGAGGCCCTACTTATAGGAAGTAGGGCACGCTAGTGGTCTATGCCTGAGGCACGAAGGCAACTACAGATCATGTAGTTGGCGCCGACGGCTTAGGTTTTTGCTACAGCGGCTTAGGTTTATAGTAAACTCATAATCGATTCGATTGACTTAAATATAGTTTGCACAATTACAAAATATATAGTATTCAAATCGTTGAACAAATCTGTAAACAAAGAGATATCAGTTTCAATAGAATTGAGAATATGATTCAAAAAAAGGAATTGTGGGGATAGACTAGGTATAGATGCTTAGTCGGCTATCTTTGGGACACTTTCACAGTTACAAAACAATCTTGCAGAGTTCCTGAATAATAGCAGCTAGAATGTATAGCGAATTAGTGGTAAATATAATCGGCACAATCAGGATATGGCTTTAATGGGATTTAATTAAAATGAAGCTATAATAGCTTCTTATAAGGATAATACAAATTGTTAAGATACAGGTAAAAACTTATATTGTATCATAAGGGTAGAAGAGCTATAGAAGAGTAAGGCCCTACTTATAGGAAGTAGGGTATACTAGTGATCTATGCCTGAGGCACGAAGGCAACTACAGATCATGTAGTTGGCGCCGTGACACGTAGATTGTACCATTTTCACTGTGGATCAACATTTATAATCCTTGAGCGTCCTTTTATGACCTTCTTAGAGGTTGGTCTTATATTATAATAATTAATAGTATTATTATAATATTAGTGGAAGACTTAGTCAGATTTAGCTTAGGGACGAATCGAATATATAATATAA
>PQXN01000444.1:0-20555 GCA_004786275.1 Botryotinia convoluta
TAGGGGCTCACGTGATCCACAATCCTGTATATTACCACTTCCTTCTCAAGAGCTCTTTTAGCTCTTTACCTTAGTATTCTAAATGATGCATTCGTCACATAATTGAGCTTGACTTTCAATCCTTTGAGTTATTGGATAATATTTAACTCTTATTAAATAAATAATATAATGATATAAATTATTTATAAAGCTTTCTCTTCTTTTTTTATATTGAATAATATTGTATTCCCTATTATCTTATATTCTTATATAACTTTCAATTAACTAATCAGGAAAGTCTTCAACTAATTTTATATATTATTGATTGATATAAAGGATATATATAGTTCGCAGATATATATAAGAATTGATAATATATATAAAGGTATATATAGGTTTCGCAAATATATATAATAATTGATAATATATGTAAAAATGAATTTAAGTCTTACAGACTTATATAAGGATTGATGATATATATAAAAATAAATTTGAATTTTGTAAATATATATAATAATCGATAATATATATAGAAGTAAATATAGATTTTGCAGATTTATATAAGGATCGATAATATATATAGAGATAAATATACAGGAATAGAATATTATATATCCCAGTGATGTATATTATCTATCGATATTATCTAATAGTACAACAAAAGTGTTGGTTTGAGAAGGATACGGAAGACGTAGTACCCATGTATTCGTAGGTCCTAAATGTCTATATTGTATTTTGTCTAAAGAGCTAGCTATATACAGGAAGTAATAAATCTTATATAGACCTACTGAAAGAGCTAATCTTTTTCGCTTTCGTTTAGGGCTGGTAATATAGTAGCTAATAAATTGAAGCTATTCATTATATTGAATGTAATCAATATTTATATATTGGAAACTCTCTTTTATGGTTCAATTCATTCTTCCGTTGGTGAGGTACTAAACCTTATACTAAGAAATGCTCTTCCTTTTTATTTATTTTATTATTCTATTATCCTATTCTTTCTTTATTTACTTTATTGATTTAATATTGATCTTGTTTGTATTAATAAGATTAGATAAAGCTTGATATAGTTTTCCTTTAATTATTACGTTGACTGGGTTAATGGGTTCATTAATTCAGATAACTTCTATAATCTTTTTTTATTTATAAGATTGATATAAAGCTATAATATTAATCATTAATTATTTCTCACTTATTATATTTAGCTTTGTAAGCAAGTTGTATAGTGACTTTGAATTAGTATATAAAACCAATGGGATTTCTTTGTTGAGGATAGTATTAATTGTAAAAGTAATTGCAGTTTTGATATCAAATCCTTGAATTAATTTGTATAGCTCTAAAGCTAAGATACTATATATAACTCTCTTGTATTTAATAAATAATTAATAAATAATATTGATATTATTATGTTTGTTGATTATGATGATTATATAGCCTATTTGGGATAAATAGTTTTTGTTGTTAGTAAAAGAAGTATTGGTGAAGATAGTAATTTTGAGTGAATCCGGATCAAGTGGTATGTAATTAAGTCTTTTGGCGGAATTTTCTTTTTGTTATTTGATATGCTTATTTAATGTTGTAATGTTGTCTTTAGCTGGTTGTATTGTTTGTGCTATTATTGATAAATTGAAAGATGCTTTGGGTTGATATATGGTTGCGATGTATGTATTTTGAGCTTGTTGTATAATATATTGATTATATGTAGAGGTGTGTTTTTAAACTTTATTGTGTGTGTTATGAATATTTATGGATTTTATGGAAATAGGTTGAAGATTAGTATATTGTTTTTCTTGGTTAAGATAGATATTATTATTCTTGAGTGTAAGTGTAATATTATTGAATTTCAGTGGGTGATTATGAGTTAACTCTTTTTGATTCTTGGCTATAAAGTTGGCTTTCTTGAGTTGCTTTTTTTTGGCTTGGATGAATTTGCTGTTTTCAATAATAAGTGTATCATCTGTTTGAAGTTCGATAATATTGAATCTAATGTTTTGATTATTAGTATGTAAAAGACAAGGATTATAAATGGATTACTGTATTTTGAGTTTTTTATAATGATGAGTATGATATATTTTAAACTAGTGATTTTCTAACTCCGAAATGCTATATAGTGGTTTTACGATGAATAGGATTATTCTGATTAGTAAATCTATTTCCTTTAGAGTATGAGTATAGAAAGTCTGGTATAGATTTGAGGTTGATTAAGTGTATGCTTGAGTAATGTTTTGAATATATATATCTGTATTACTTGTTTTTCTAGTGCTTATAGCTAATGAAGTTAAAGTATATTAATATAATTGCTGAATTATAAATGATTATATCAAAACAATTGTTTTATTGATATCATTATATATTTGAATAATCAATTGCGACTTGTGAAATTCAGTATTCATATCTTCGTTTTTGATTTTATCAATAAAGTATGATTTGAAGATATATATATTTAAGAGAACTTTTGATAATAGTATAATTTTAAATATACTTTTAATTGTTAAACCATTAATATTTTTCTTTTTGGATTTCTTATATATAATTGGATCTAAGAGATTGATAACGAATTGATTATATACTCTTCTTATATATAAGTACAAATCTGGAGTATAATCACTTGGGGAAAAGATATTGGTATAGGTATTAAGTTGTTCTTGAATAAATCCAAGAGGGATTCTTTTGGGTTTTTAGTATGTGTAATAGTTATATCAGGAAGAGTAATTATAATGTTATTCGAATTTGATAAAGTTGTATTGTATATTTAAAGTTGATCTGTATGATTGTTTTAATTAATTTGATTAATTTGGTTAATTTGGTTAGTTTAGTCAATTTGGTTAATATGATTAATATCCTCATTTTCATAATAAGGTTTCACTAATATAAATCTAAATCTTGTAGATCTATGAGGTAAGTCGAGTATGTATATTTTACTGTTTATGCTGAGTAATAAGAATAATCCTCTTCATTCACCAGAAGCAATATCATTACCCTTTCTCTATACCAGAATATTACTATTTGGAGGTAAGCTATAAAGTGTAATGATCGAAGGGCTGTTACATATATTCAAAGCTTCTTGTACTTTCATAGAACTATATAACTTACAAATCTCTACTATAGCTTTAAAGATTGCAGTGATTCGCTATTGAATAATAGATATTAAAGGATTAGATTTAATTATACAGAGAAATATACCGAAAACAAGTAAAGTAGATATCAAACCATCAGGTCCAGCAATATCATTAATAGCTTTCACAGTCATTTAGAGTATAACAGTTCTACTAATATCTAAACTATAAGTCTCATTATAAATGATTTTATAAGATCTATACAATAATATATGAAATCTCTCAACAATACCAATTGAATAATACACTTCTATAAAAACTGTCTTTATCTAAATGAATATTGATATAGTATATTACTGAAACTTTTTCCCAACAAAATTAGTACCTATATTGTAAATAATATACTCTGGCAAATCAATATATATATCAATCCAATATTTGTAGAGTTTGTTTTATATATATTTCGCAAATATATTACTTAATTATCTAGTAATCTAAAAGTATATAGCTTTATTAACAATATATAAAATAGGATTATTATTGATATAGAAAACATTCATAAGTATTATATAATTGAATTCAAAATCTCTATTGGGAAGAGAAAACTTGAATCTGTTAAGTGATTTACTATAGACCTAGTAATGATAACAAAACTTGATGAGCTGTTTGATTGCCTTAAAATCTTTACTATATCTAAAGTATTTAAATACTTTATAGAACTTGCAGGCAGATAGGTAACCGAATTATCGATATATATATTTGTTACAACGGATTAGTAACAGGCTGTAGAATCACTGACTTATAGGCTATAATGGTATTATAGGCCTCAGTGATTCAGCTGCAGTATACTGGGGGACACTAGGCACCCAAGGAAAGCCTCAGGCATGTATATAGTATTAGTTATAGGATACCCTAGAAACCTAGAACATAGTTTTCAGAATAGTAAGTCTTAGGAAAGATAGAATACAGTAAGTAAGAAGGCTTCACTAGGATTAGTAATATCTTAGGGAATTAGTCTTAGGACAAAAGAATAAGCTAGGATACTAAGAGTTATGGGATTAGTATTCTGTGATGGACAGCTCAGAAATGACAATGCTTCAAAAGCGACCGGCTGTTCTAGCTGTCCAAGTAAGACAAAGATTTATATAAGGGAATGGGTTTCATTACAATATAGAGCTTTATGCTTAAGAACAATCATTAGTTTTATTATTATAGTTACAAGAATTACAACTAGTTATAATCCTATTGAATTCCTACTTGAAGTCTAGTCTAAATCACTTTGAAAGATCTCTAGACATTTTCATATAACCCTAGAGACAGCTCTTGTAACACTTTGAGCACTGTTTTTGCTTCAAGTATTGATTCAATATTAATTGCTAATATAACAGCTAATAGCTTTTCCAGAAGTCAATAGGCTTTAGCAAGCAACTTCAACAATGTCGAAATAATTGATACTTCTAAGGAGATTATTATTAATAAAATACTCAAGATTGTCTTACCAGATAAATACCAAGGAAATCAATAGGAACTCGACATTTTCTTATTATAACTCGAAATCTATTTTAGATTCAATCAAAACAAGTTCACCGAAAAGGAATCTAAGAGTATATGGGCCGTATCGTACCTCAAAGGCGAGGCAGACAAATGGATTCAGCTATATTTGTGTAACTATTTCAAGCATAACGATAGGGAATGCATATAATCTACAAGAACTATTTTCAATAGTTTCAAAGGATTCAAGATAGAGATTTGTAGAATCTTTGGAAACTCCAATAAGTTAGAGGTAGTAGAAGAGAAGATCTTCAATCTCAAACAGACAGGATCGGTATTGAAATATGCTATAAAGTTCTGAAGATATGTGGGAATGACTAAATGGGATGAGGTCGTTATTATGAATCATTATTGTAAAAAGCTCAAATCAGAAGTATATTTGGAATTTGATAGGGAAAGGGAGAACGATGACTTGAATAGACTAATCAAAAGCTTTATTGATATCGATAACTGCTTATATAGGTACAAACAAACCTAACGATTATATAAGCCTTAGATAAATTATAGGCAAGGGTGCTATTGCAAGAATGAGAATAGATTACGTTATAATACATAGAGTTATAGGGATCCTATAGAATTAGATGCTATATATTATAAAAAGGGGAATAATAATCCAGAAAAGAAACAAAAACGGGAAAACAATTTATACTTTGAATATAGAAAAGCAGGGTATCAGACAGCGGATTACTAAAGTAAGAAGGCAGGGGGAAGGAAGAGTAACTTCAAACTCAAATTCGATAAAGGCTAACTTAATACTACCTTTGTATCCCAGGAACATTTAATTAAAACTAAAGAAATTGAGATCTTCATTAATAAAGAGTTCCGAAAATTATTAAACAAGCTATTACGAAACCAAGAGGTTATAAATATAATAGACTTATAGGAACAAGAGTATTATTGAACTCTATTACCTTCGATAACAAAAGAATATTATAAGGAAGAGACATCAGCAGATCATACAATGATGAGCTGAACTGCTTGTTATAAGGAATTCTGCGGAATTCATTGATCAGATAAAGAGGCAACCAAATGGTTCCCCAAAAAGAGAAAGACAAGAAACCAACAATCCAACGAAACAGACAAAAAACAAATTATCCAGTAATTGAATACTACAGGACAAGCAGAACAGATATATTGCAAAATCAAAATAAACAAATAAATATAGCAAGCCATAATAGATTCAAAGGCTATAGAAAACTTTATTGTATCAGAAACTATAAAGTACTTAGGAGTTTTATTCCAAAAGAAACAAAAACCCTACCAATTGCAATTAGTTGACGGACAACTAGTAGAATCTAACAGGAATATTTCATAGAAGATATAATTAGTATAAATAAATATAAACCAATATTCAGAGGTTATATAGCTTAATATTGTATTATTAGGCCAACAATAGATCATTCTAGGAATACCATAATTAAAGACATACAATTCTAAGATAGATTGGTCACAAGAGACAGTAATATTCGATTAGTATAAAAACGATTACAAGGATACATTTAAGGTGTCCACAAAATGAAACACGCACTAAAGGGAGTTGAACGCGAACAACCCTAGTGATATAGAATACTCAATCCAGGGTCCTTCATTAAAAGCAAAGGCTAGTATACCTCCTCTATAAATACAGAAGTCAACAATACAGTAGGAAATTGTAATCAAGGCAGAAAAGCTTATGATATTAGAATAGTATAAGAAATATAAATATATATTTAAGGAATCAGGGATCTATAAAGCTTTATTAGAATACAAGCTATAGGATCATAAGATAATATTAAAGAAAGACAAGATGTCTATGTACATTTCAATTTATTTAATGTTAGTTGATAAGCTGAAAACGCTTAGGGAATATATCGATGATAATTTGGCTAAGGGATAGATCAGGGAATCCATATCCCAAGTGGCAAGTCTAATTATATGGGTATCAAAAAAGAATGGTATTAAGAGATTAGTTGTAGACTATAGAAAGCTCAATACGCTTATTAAGAAGGATCGATATTCATTTCTATTAGTTATAGAATTAAGAAATCGATTGGGTGGAGCTACAATATTCATCAAGATGGATCTGTGTAATAGGTACCACTTGATCAGAATGAAGGAAGGCGAGGAATAGAAAATCGCTTTCAAAACAAGATACAGACTATACGAGTACTAAGTTATGTCATTTGGGCTAATTAATATATTAGCTACTTTCATAAGACTTATAAATAATGTATTATTATTATACTTAGATATTTGTTATATATACTATTTGGATGATATCCTAGTATATTCAAACAACGAAATCCAATATATCAAGGATATCAGTAACATTCTCGAAAGTTTAGCTAAGGCAGATTTGCTATGTAAACCAAGCAAATGCGAATTCTATATCAAGGAAACAGAATTCTTAAAGTTTACTATATCAAACCAAAAGTTCAAGATAAGCAAAGATAAGATTAAAGCAATGCTTAAATGAAAATAGTTAATTACAATCAAAAAAGTATAGTTCTTTTTAGGATTTGTCAATTTCTATAGAAGATTTATTAAGGGTTATTTAGAGATTATTATACCCTTAATTATATTAACCAAAAAAGATTAAGAAAGCTTCGAATAAACCACTAAAACATAAGAGTTATTTGATACGCTCAAACAAGTAATAGCTGAGGAACTAATACTATTGATATTTGATTCAGAAAAGCAAATCATAATAGAAACCAACTCCTCTAATTTTATTATAGAAGTAGTTCTGAGTCAGCCGGGCTAGAATGGGAAATACTAATCAATCGCATTCTACTCACAAAAGCTATTATCAGCTGAGTTGAATTATAAGTTATACAATAAAGAATTATTAGCAATAGTAGATATATTTAGAGAATGGCGAGTATACTTAGAAGGATCGAAATATACAATATAGATGTATACAAATCACAAGAATTTGATTTACTTTATTATAATGAAGTAATTAAATAGACAACAGGTCAAATAATCGGAGACCATAATTAATTACAATTTTAAGATTTCATATGTCAAAGGATCAGAAAACGCTAGGGCTAACATTCTCAATCGAAAACCAGAATATCAAAAGAATAAATTATACGAATCATATACTATATTCAAGAAAGAAGGTGAATCATTGATTTACAATATATTATAGCTTGCAGTTATATATATATTGAAAAATAACCATCTCAGGATCAAAATCCAATCACATTACAATAAGGATGCTATAGCTATATATATACACAAGATAATAGAATCAGGATTCACAATAGAAAACAAGATTATATATTTTTATAGAAAAGTATATATTCCGAATCAAATGATTAAGGAATTTGTAATGGAATAATATGGGTTGCTGGTATATGGACACCAAGGAATTGCAAGAATATTTATAAGAATATAGGAAATTAATTACTTTTTATGAATAAAAACGATAGTTAAAGAAGTTATTAGAAATTGTAATACTTATATATAGAATAAGTCATTATGATATACTTTATATAGTTAGCTCCAAATCCTAAATATATCTTCTCAATTATGGAAGTCTATTATATAGAACTTTGTGATCAAACTACTACTTTCAAAGAATCCTATTATAGGAATTAAGTACAATGCGATACTCAATGTAGTAAATAGACTAACGAAATTTGTTTATATAATATCATTTAAGAAAATATGGGATACTGAGCAACTAGTATATGTGTTCCTAAGGGGCATAGTAAATATATACGGAGTACCAGATGAGATAATCTCGGATCGAGACAAGCTTTTTACCTCGAAATTCTGGACTACCTTATTAGCACTTATGAATATCAAGAAAAAGCTATCGATATTTTTTCATCTACAAACAGATGGTCAAACAGAAAGGACCAATTAGATAATGGAAGCATATCTTAGATACTATATAAATTATCAATAAAATAATTGGATAGAACTATTATCTATAGTACAATTTGTATATAATACATTGGAAACGGAAATCACAAAAATCACCCCAGTATAAGCTAATTTTGGGTTTAATCCATAAATATATAAAATCCCGATATCACAAAAAGTTAATGCCGAATCAGTAATAGTACAAGTCGAATAGCTGAAAGATCTCCAAGAGCAATTAGTTCTTGATTTAAGATTTATATCTTCCAGAATAGTAGTGTACTATAATACGAAATATAATATAGAACCTACACTTAAAGAGGGGGATAAAGTTTATTTGCTATAACAAAACATCGAAACCAAGAAACCAAACAATAAACTCAACCATAAAAAACTAGGATCATTTAAGATTAATAAAGTAATAGGAATGATTAATTATCGATTGAAATTACTAAACACAATAAATATCCATCTAGTATTTCATATATTCTTACTCGAATCAGTATCACCAGGAACGCTAAATACGCTATTTACAGAAATTGAACTAGTCAATCTAAACACTATATACAATATTGAAACAATACTAGACTGTAAATACATTAGAAATAAGATTAAGTATTTGATCAAATGGTTAGACTATCTATATTCAGAAAATATATGGGAATTCAAGGAAGATCTCAGCTGTTTTGAAAAGCTATGGGTATTCTATCTGAAGTACTCACATCTACTAATAAAGCCTCAAAATCCGCTTCAAATAACTCAAGCAAAAAAGGATCAAAGAAGTTAAAGGAAAAGGAACCAATAGAAGCAAATACAATATCGACATTTGCTATTTCTTCTTCAACATATTTCTTTTCAATCTTTTCCTTTTCTAATCTCTCCTTCTCCTCTGCCTCCATTAGCTTATCGAGAGTTTGTAAACTATAATAAAGCATCTTAGACTTATATTTCAATAAAAAACATTTCTGCTTTTACAATCATAGGATTTTAGCTATAGCCTTTTCTTCTTCTTAATCCAGCCTCTCCTTCTATCGGGATAGACTTTCTCAATCACTTTCAAACGGATCTTGGATATTGCATTTTTTGCTATTATGAATGCATTCATTACACCACAAAGAATCAGAAAGCAAAACAATACATTTGCAATCAGTATACTTGCACAATAAGTATGAAGATATTTCGAAACCTTTTTGTTCAATAAGACAAGTAAAACGGATTTGTTTTTTTCTTTTATTAGTATTCAGAGAAGGCATAATAAAGAAGAGAAATATTATAATTATTAAAGTATACAAAAGGGAAAATATATTAATATAAACGCTTGGGACAAGCGCTAGGCTAAGAAGAGGATAGTGTTACAACGGATTAGTAATAGGCTGTAGAATCACTGACTTATAGGTTATAATGGTATTATAGGCTTTAGTAATTCAGCTGCAGTATACCGGGGGACATTAGGCACCTAAGGAAAGCCTCAGATATATATATAATATTAGTTATAGGATACTTTAGAAACCTAGAATATAGTTCCTAGGACAATAGGTTCTAGGAAAAATAAAATATAATAAGTAAGAAGGCTTTACTAGAATTAGTAATATCCTAGGGGATTAGTTCTAAGACAAAAGAATAAGTTAGGATATCAAGAGTTATAAGATTAGTATTCTATAATGAACAGCTTAGGAATGATAGCGTTCTAGAAGTGATCAGCTGTTCTAGTTGTTTAAGTAAGACAAAGACTTATATAAGGGAATAGGTTTTATTATAATATAGAGCTTTGTGTTTAAGAATAATTATTAGTTTTATTACTATAGTTACGAGAATTGCAACCAGTTATAACTTTATTGAATTCCTACTTGAAGTCTAGTCTAAACCACCTCGAGAGATCTCTAGATACTTCCATGTGACCCTAGAGGCAGCTCTCGTAACAATATTGCAGTTTGACTTCTATAAAGTAGTATTCTCTATTATTTATAAAATGATTAATCAGTTTTTGAACATTGATATTTCAAAATAAAAATGTATAACCGAATCGTTAATAAATAGGATAAACACCTTTAAATATAATAGCAATATTATTAAGATTGTTATATTTGAATTTGAGTCTATCTATATCTACCAAACAAAATAGAAATAAGATATCAGCTTCTATTATATTCTACTCTATAATACCAAATAAAAGTTTTATCCAAAAGGAATCAATAAAAGTAGTTGCTTTAATACTATATTAAACTATTATCTGATTAGTAATAATCTAATTATACTTAATATCCTCGATCTTCTTTTATATCAAATATTGATTATATCTAACAATAGATTTTCGAGCTATACCTATATCAATTATAATTCTAAAAAACTTATTTGTATAATATCTCTCATTACTTGTAACATAAATTTCAGCTATTAATAAATAAGCGCTTACTATATTATTAAAAATGATTATTATTAAAAAATTGTTATAAACATTTATAAATACAAAAAATATCCTAGAAACTTCTTTAGTATTATTATTATCAATAAAATATTAATCAATAAAATAATCCTCATTATTATTATTATTCTTTCGATTACTTTCCTATTTAATATCTATAACAAATT
This sequence comes from Botryotinia convoluta, assembly GCA_004786275.1. Classification (NCBI taxonomy): domain Eukaryota; kingdom Fungi; phylum Ascomycota; class Leotiomycetes; order Helotiales; family Sclerotiniaceae; genus Botryotinia; species Botryotinia convoluta. The sequence goes on from PQXN01000444.1 coordinate 11,028, forward strand.
GATTATATTGTTTCTTGAAATTCTTATTATCGAGATTGTTATATTTAGTACAATAATTCGACTTAAATTGATTTCTCTCTTCTTAGCTATATTTATAATACCTATAGCCTTTCTTTTTGCAATTAGGGAAATAATAATCATTTTTGTTTTTATCAGATAATACAAAGAAAAGCTATTTCCTATTGTACTTATTGAAAGGTTTTCGAAAAGAGGAGCTCGAAAAGTTATTATTATAGAAATATTAATCTATAAGAAAGGTTTCGACTATTAGTATACTTTATCTTAGAAATGTCTTTTAATAGAAATCTATCACGGTGCAAGAGATAGGTACTAGATAAGATATATAATATTCTACAAAAAGTAAAGAAAGAAACAAAAAAGCACCAACTATATAGAGGATGGATATCTAAGGCATCCACATAACTATATATTGAACCTATAACAGTACCCCCCCTCAAAGGCTTACTTGTCCCAAGCAAACTAAATCCACTGTACAGCTTACCATTATATATAAATTAAATAAACAATAGAATTTATCAAATTAATAGTTTAAATACTTTACATTGATCTGACTTTTCTTTTGCAAATCAATCTTCGAACTCCCTATACTTTCTCTGAATATTCTAATATCAATAACAAAATTACTTTAGCTTCAGGGTTATTCAATACCCATCTTGATAAATCAAGTTTTTCAGGATATATATAATAATACTTTGCTAATAGTTTTTTGTTCTTTTTCAAATCTATTACTAATTACCAAATAGAAGTATAATACTTCTATTTGATTAGATAATAATAACTGTTTTCATTATAATTATCTATAACTCCTTTAAAGATTTATTTCTGTATTGATTCACTCTTGTTATCCTCTTTTTCGAGGATTCTATCTTTAATAATAGTTGACTCTGATTTGTTAATTATAATTTATACTAGAAAATATATTCTATTGATTATAGAAGTGAGTAACAAATAATAAAAAACAAGAAATATCCGAATATTGTTTAACAATTGAATAAGATAGAAACAAGGATAAACTTTTATAATCTTATATAGCTCTATCCACTAATTATTCAATTTCTTTGCTTTCTAAAAGGTTTTTATATTTTTAATATTTATAAATATCTTTTGATTTATATAATAGTGTAATGAATTAGTATAATGCTGATTTGCGTTTTTTTTATATATTGTAATTGTTTGCCTAACAAAAGTTTATAATTGTGATAGAATTCTTTTTATTCTATTTGTTGTCTTATTGCTTTTGAAAAACTTTTGTTTCTATGCTATAGTTATATTCAGCAGATAAGATTTGTTAGAATTTATATCAATGTATGAATTAAACTTATAATTAGTAAAGAATAGCAAGCAGTCGGTAGTCTCCGAAGTTATATTATTCGATACGAATTCAGTAAAAGGCAATCACTATATTCAATTGTTTTAATGAAAATTTATGAAGATTTATAAATATTGTTTGAAAACAGAATTTATTTGTTCCGTTTGTCTATCTGTTTGTAGGTGGAATATTGAAGAATGCTGGAGAGTTATAGTTAATCATTCAACTAATTAGAATCAGAAACTGAATACGAACTGTGTATCACAATCAGAGATAATATTATCTGGTAGATTATATAAGATATAAATACAGTTAATAAAGATATCAACAAGCTCTTTTGTTGTAAATATTTTAACCTTTATAAAATATCTCATCTTAGTTAATCAATAAATAACAATTAGAATGTGCTTGTATATAGAATTATAATAAGTATAATCTAGAAGCAGTGTAATATAATCTATCGATATATTAGATCAGGTTTGAAAGGAGATTAATAATAAATATAGGAATCCGGGTGGAGCTGATTTTGATAACTTTGTATGTGTACAGAGTTTGTATACTTGCATATATGAAATAATCTTTTGGTATATTTGTAGTTACTAATAAGTGCGAGAGACAAAGTCGATTGTTTTAATCCAACCTGAATACCCAACTGGGTTAGATGAATGTATCCTATAAATGATTTATACTTTCAACTTATTATCTAATGAAATCTATAATCTCTTTTGATAATATATCCTATTATTTATTATATAATAGTTTTGTATAGCAATTTGAAATGTTTTTCTGAATTCTATTAGTTATTTGTGTATATATTGATCTTTGATTGTTGTAATAAATTGATAAGTTATATCTGATCTTCTATAGGTGTTATCGATTAGTTTATTGATTAATTTATTTTTTATAGGTATTACAAAGTTTTTTGGTATTAAATGAATACCAGTTTTTAATTCATTATAAAGGTTAATATCGAATTTGTTTGCTAATAAAACTATATACTTTCTATTTTTCAAGTGTTTATTATCTCTAATTGCAAAGTTTGATTTATCCTCCCTCTTTTAATTCAAAGTATCTAATCGAATAGTTTTAAACCCTGATTAATAAATTATATAGAAGTTATAATAAAAGAGGAATTCAGATTAGCGGATTTATTATTAGTTCAAAGCCTTTGTTGTAATAAAGTACTCTAGATTCTTGTAATCAATAAGAATCTCAAATTCCTATTGCGAACCTTGAAGTTCTGATTGCTACTTCTCTTTAGACTTGATGATTACAAGAAGTTTTTTATTATAAATCTTATAATTGCATTCTACTACAAAGTATTTTGCTGAGAAATAAGCTATTAGTTATAAAAAACTATTGGAATTATATTAAGAAAGTATTCCTCCTGATACCTAATCTAAAGTATCTGTTTCTAAGATCGTTTACTTGTTATAATCAAAATATATAAGAACCAGTATTGCTATAAATGTATCCTTGAATGTAGCAAAAACATTTCTATATAATACATCCTAAATCCAGTTAATATTCTTTTATAATAAGTTATTGAAAGGTTGATATATCTTTGAAAAGTTCTTTATAAATCATCGATAGAAATTAGTAAATCCTAAAGAGTATTGTAAATCTTTTACCAAAAGTAGCTATTCCCGGGATGTAATTGTAGTGATCTTTTCAGGGTCCATTTATATACTGTTTATTATAATTATTAATTCCAGATAACAAGTAGAAATAGTTTCAAATTCGCATTTGTTTATATCAATCTATAATCCAATATCTGTTAGCTTTTGTATTATAATTCGAATATGCTTTTTGTATTCCGATTTATTTGTTGAATATATAAGAACATTGTTCAGATATACTATGTAATATTTATTCAGTTTATTAAATAGAGTATAATTGATATAATATTAAAAAAAGGCTAGTATATTGCAAAGACCAAAGAGTATAATAAATAACTCGAAAAAACCGAAACGGATAATAAAAGTTGTTTTCCATTTGTTACTTTCTGTAATACGGAGTTTATTGAAAGCAATAATGATATCTAGTTTTATATATATTGTAATATTACAAAAAGTATTTAGAGTTTTATAAATGATAGGGAGTGAATAGCAATTCTTTATTGTAATATTATTTAATTCTTAATAATCTTGATATATATATACACTACCATCTAGCTTAGCAGCTAAAAGCAAGAGTACAACACTATATGATTTTGACTCCCAAATGAAGCTTTTACTAAGATTATTGTTAATCCACTTATATACAACTTCGAACTCTAATAATGATAATAAGCGATTCTTAAAGTATGATAGCTCCTTTTCAGGCATCAGCTTAATTTTATAATCTCATGCTCGACGCAGTGGAAAAGTATCCATATGATACAGAAGGAATACAAATAACTTGTTTTGCAATCAGAAAGGAAGCTTTTATCGAATTTCCGTATCATTAAGTTCAGGTTTTCTAATTAGAAACTTAAAGACATTTATTTCCAAAATCTTATACAAATAAGCTGATTTGTAATAGTTGTAAACAAAATCATATAAGTGTGATAGTAGTTGAGATAGGGTTTTAGCCAGATCCCTTTTATCAAGCAGGATATCTCTGTATTCTTGTTTATTGAAATGAATTATTTATAATAAAGTGGTTATATTGAAAGATTCCCTACTATTTGTAATCCGATATTCTATTACCTAATCAAGTTTATCCCAAATAACTTTCATTGTTCGAATATTATTTTATCGATAAAAAGAAATAAAACTTGAGGTTTGTAGCTAATAAATATTCTTTGTGTTCAGGTTTAATAAAGATAGCTGTACTTTTGATATTAATACTAAAAGTGATAATAGATAACCACATTTTGGATTGATTCATTGTCTACATTAACCAGCTATTTTTTCTATTGGAATTGCATATGTATTTGAGAGATTATTTATTATTTGAACTTATATGCAAGGATCTTTGTTACAAGTTTTTGTGTAATAATAATTTATACCCAATATAAATATTGTTTTAATATCTAATTCGTTTTTATTAGTAATAGACTTATATTCTTTGTTCTTCTTGAACTAGTTTTCTATATATAGTGACCGATAAGCCTCCTCAAGAAATTCCTTAATCAGTAGTAATGCATCCAAAACTCTTTCTATCTGAGATTGTTCCCGAATTATTAATAGATTTGCAGTTAGTTGTAGTAAGTGGATCGTTGATGCCCGAACAGTATACAATATATCTTGAGGGCAATATTGTATAGTATAATAGGATAATATAAAAGAGAAAGTTATATTCGACTAGTCTATATACAGGTTATAGTATTGAAATTACAGCAAGCTGAAGATGACCGGTGTGTTGGGAGATAATATGATAACAAAAAACAGTCAGGTTTCACAATATAATCCTATAGCTATATTTATAATAAAATATTCAATAATAATATCCGCAACTTTGCTATCTATTAAGCAAAGTTTTTTTCGATAGAGTAGAGTTTGAATATATATTTTATAATTAATAACAAAAGAACAATCTGCGAACGCTTTTCTGGAATATCTGCTATCAATCAGGTTAATTATATTAAAAGAAGATTTATACACTAGGAATATAGTAGTTTTAATGAATAGAAATTTGCTATTTATAATACTAAGCTATAAAAATTCTTTATTAACTATAGCTTGTTTTATCTATTTAGTATTCTTTAATAACCTCTATAAGCAACTTAATATAAAGGTTAGACTTTTCCTGTATAATTATTGATTGGAGATATTGATATATTGTAAAGTGAAGTATTAAATATATTTTCTAAAAATACTAAAGACTTGGTTTCGATAAATCCCTAAAATATATTCAATTATTGCTTAGGATAGAATGTAATATAGATATTATTATTATTGCTATAACTACCCCGAGAATTATATTCCTAGAAATCGTTTCGATTATAAGATCTATTTCGATTGTTAAAGTATTGATTAGAGTATTAATTATCTCAACCAGTAGAAATACTTCGATATAAGTCACGGCTACTAAAACCTCTTCGGGAGCCTGTGAATCCGAAGCCTCTTCTAATTACTCATTATATATTCGCTTGTTTTTTGATATTATAATCCCATACCGAATAACCAGGTTTTTTACAATAATAGTAGAGACCAAGTCAATATTCCTTTTCTCATTGTTAATCTTATATTTTGAAAGTATCGAGATTTATAGAATCAAATAATATTAATACAGTGGATAATATATTAGTCGGGGATATACAAGATTATATAAAACTTGAGTTCATTTTTAATTCCAAAAGGTATTCATTCTTTTGTAGATTCTAGCTCCAAACTTCAAACTTCTGCTTTCAACTATTGATATCAGTAAGAGAATAAGGATTGGAATCTTATATAAATAATTATTAAAGGTTATAAAAGACTTTCGTTTTTATTACTATAATCATCTTATATGATTACTTATAACATATTATATTAAGATATTCTAATTGAATATAAAAAGCCGAAAAAAACATCTTATCAATTATCTTAAATTTATCAAATCGAATCAAGGCTTTGTATACTATATCGATTGAAATATAAAGCTCATTAAGCTTGTTGAAAAAGAAATTGCTAATAATATAAATCAAGATTCCATTGATAATATCATTTATATCAATTAATCTTTCTTGATATATACAATCATCAATAAAAGAGACTAAATATAAAAGCTTCTTTCTTTTTATATCAAAAACAATTGGATCGATTATCCAGCAGATTTGTAAGTCTTGTTTTCAAACAGTATATTCCTTTTATTGAGATATCAATCCTATCTTCTTTTCTCAAAAAAGTTTAAAGTTCTTCAAAGTTTGTTATCAACTAATTCTACTTTAAATAGAAATGCCTAATAGGTTTTGTACGAGTTGAGATTATAATAATTGAATCAATTGAAGTTGAATACTTAATTAATTATTTACAATAATCTTAAGGAAATACTTTATAACCAAATCTTGTTCGAGTATTTGTTGAATAATAAAAAATAAATCGAGTATGCAATTAATAATATTATACAGATAATTAAAATAATCCTACTGATCTTGTATTAATATCAACAAAGAAAAAGAACTACAAAGTTCATAATCCTAGAGGCTAAATAGCTTCCCTGCAATCTATTACCATTAATTAAAAACATTATTGATCTCAATTCTAAATGTCTCAGACAAAACAAATAATAATAAACTAATACTCAAAATACTTGATATATCAGCTATAATAAAAAAAGAGAACGAAACGAAGATATAGACAAAAACGAAAACGAAGACAAAGAAGTACAAAAAGCACAAAAAATACAAAAAATACAAAAGATTATAAAAACTATAAAAAGACCTACCTTGAACAAATAAAAGCAAAAACAAAGAATTTCTTTTCAGAGTCGGATTGCTCTTATTGTAACGAGACCCTTTTGTAAGGTAGAATATACTATCACAATGCAAGAGATAGGTACTAGATAAAATGTATGATATTCTACAAGGAGTAAAGAAGGAGGTGGAGAGGCGCCGACTATATGGAGGGTGGATGCCTAAGGCATCCACATAACTACGTACTGAACCCGTGACAAAATCGATAATCTGCTTGATCTGATTAATAAGATTAATAATATTAAAATAAGAATTGTAGATTGTAGTATAGCATTTTAAAATATTGTTATATACAAATAAGATTTTAATATAATACAATTGAGAATTGTATATAGTTGTAGGAATAATATACTATAGGAAATAAAGATCTGTGATTATTATATTGAATATTTCCTAGAGATCTATATTAGGATTTTTTTTAATATAGATTTTAAAAGAAATATTATTCTATTTCAAAAGTATATTTCTTTAATGCTTAGGTTCTTCAAAATTGTTAACCATTATATTATATAAATCTTGATATAAATCAGAAAGATTGCTGAGATTTGTTTGATAGTAGTTTCTAGCCACACTCGAAAGTATAATTGGGAAAGTGATTATATTCATTTCAGTTGATACAAATACTTTATAGCAATATTTTCTAAATATAGAAATCTTCAAATCGAATGAATCATTAATGCTTTTATATATATTATTATCTTTATAAATCTTCGAAAGATTAATAAAATAATGGCTTTGATTGTGTTAATCATATTCCTTGTTATTGTTGTGATTGGAATAATCAGAGTGATTGTAGTTTCTATTACTTTTATTATTACTATTATTATCTTAATCAGCTTTATAATCTTTGTTGAAGTTATTAGAGTTATTATTAAGTAGTTCTTTTAAAGCAAACAATATAACTTTGTTAGAATCTAGTAAAATTATATTATATTTTTATATTGACTTAAAACTAAAACCCTATGGATTCTCTAATAGTAGTATCTTTTCTGGAATAATAATATGTGTATTGTCAGAATTATGGTTTTTAAATGAGAATAGCTTTTGTTTTATAGCTTTATAGTATCTATCAAAAAAATTAGTTATATCGAAATCAATATCTTTATAATCCTAAGGTTTATTAAGTTATAGTTTTATATTAAGTTCAATAGAAAGATTGGCCTATTTTGTGAATATAAATGATTATATTTTATTAGTTTGATACTCTATAAATTGATCTTTATTCCACTTGTAATATATTTTTTGGGAAAAGACTTCTAGAAGAGTATTCTCAATATCCATATTAGTATTGATATATATATTATAGTGTTATAGAATCTTTCAGAATTGGTGAAGTATTAGTCTTTCAATAGTATTAAAAACTAGCTTATTGAAATTCTTGAAATTGTATGCGACTATATCTTGAAAGAATACATTAATAACTTTTATATTAATATATTTTGTACTTTTGAACTAAAAGTATTTATTGATGTATTTATAGTTTGCAATTCTAAATGAAAATCTCTTATAGAACTTTTTTGCTATAAAAAGATTTTCTGGGAAGGTGTAATTTTGAGTTTCATTAGTAAGGAATGAATTAGTTGGATCCTTGGATTCCTTAGATGGATTATAGGGAATGCTATTATCCAAAGCTATCTTGCCTTTATTGGATATAGAGAGAACAAAGGAATTGTATTTCTCATTCTATAACTAGTCAACACTGATATTGTTGAAAGCATTTGATAATTGATTGAATTGTTTTCCAATTTATCTAAAACTAATACTAAAAGGATTTCCCTGAGTTATCATAATATTGATAATAAAAAGAATTGAAGATTTTTAGGGTAAAAAGGGTTTTCAAGTAATTAGTTAAGTAATTTGTGATATCACTAATTAGTATTGGTTTGAGAAGGATATAGAAGATATAGTACTTATATATTCGTAGATCCTAAATGTTTATATTGTATTCTGTTTAAAGAGCTAGCTATATACAGAAAGTAATAGGTCTTATATAGACCTACTAAAAGAGCTAGTCTTTTTCGCTTTCGCTTAGGGCTGGTAATACAGTAGCTAATGAATTGAAGCTATTCACTATGTTGAATGTAATCAACGTTCATACAAAAAGTATATATATATTATAAGGACTTGAAGAGGGATTCGGGATTGATGTAGGATTGTATTAGTGTATGGTAATGTGTATATAATATATAAGATATTTGATTTGAATAAGTAAATTCGAATTCAATGAATTTAGATGTTTTCTTTATATATTTAGAATTTAAATATGAAATCAATTATCTTTTAATCTTTCAATATCTTTTCTTTGTTTTTTTGATATATATTTAATATGTATTGCTTTTTCGAAATTGTATATATAAGTTATTGGGCTTATAATTTATTGTAGGTTATAAGTATATAATGAAATAAATTTATAAAAGGATTAGACTAATAACTTTAATCTAAATAGGAAGCAGGCTTTGATTGACAATTAATATCAATTATATAAGCAATATGACACATGATTTTTTTGAATTTGAAAAGTATATTCATTCTTGGTTTTCTATATTCAAAGGAATAAAATCTTATTTTATACTTTTTCCATTCAATCTAGCTTTCTAGCTTTCATTGATCTTTTATAGATCTCTTCTTTATACGATCATTCTTTAGAATAAAGCTTTTCTATATTCTTTATTTATATTAGTACTAATTTCATTAGTCTAATTGCTTTCAGAATGAAAGATTTAATAAAGAATCAATTTCTTTATTCCTTTTCCGGCCACTCCGGACTAAAAGCTCCTATAGGATCTTATCTTATCGATCTATAAGATCTTATTTAATT
>PQXN01000445.1:0-20508 GCA_004786275.1 Botryotinia convoluta
TAAGAATGCTTTAGATTTGAATATAATGAAAGGTATAATATATTCCATTGAAAACAATGAAGTCCCTAAAAAATCAAAAACTTTCGTTAGGTACAAAGATTAGTTTAATTATATTAATACTTTAAAAATGTTTTTTTCAATACATAATGAAAGTATTAGAGAATTTATGGCAATTACGAAAGGATTCATTTGTAAGGTACGGACTTTGCCACCACAGGGACAGATACCGTTTCATAACCTTGATACGGAGTAATCCGAAAAGACAATCGATCTGTAAAACATCCAGTATCAATAAAACATGAGGGAGAGGGGGGGAGGTGGCGGAGAGAATCGAGAAAACTTCAGGTTTGGAATGCCTGGGAGCAGTCGAAATCGATTTATCGTTTTCGCGAATTTCTATGAATGATGAGAAGGAGTTTCGACTCCTAAAAATACGCATTTATCGACCAGCAAGCAATAACGTCTCTTTTTATTTGGAAACCTAAACTATATAAGGAAAAACCGACCCACATAGAATGGAAGTAGCTTACACATTCGCTTATGCTCAGGGGGATTTATAATGAGTCAGGAATAAAGCGAGGGTGTGTGGAAATCAAGTGTTTCCGGGGGATCGACATATAAGATACCCGGTTGATTCAAAGATATGTACCAGGTCTAGAAGAGTAAGTAAAATCAATTCGGGTAACAGTTTCGGGGTACATGGACAAGTTCTGAAGCCCAGACCCCGCAGTCGGTCAGCAGGATGGTAAACGTTATTTGCGAGATCCAAGATCTGCGAGTACCAAACACGGTAGCTGGAAGAGGAAAACGAAAGAATTGAAATCCGAGAAGGGGCAGATGAGAGAAAGAAACGAGGAAGAGGAAAGTCAGACTTGGGTAGGAGAGGGGGCAGGAGCCTCGTACGAGCTGAGGAATAATCGTCAATTGGTGACCACCGAGGGAAATTTGGGGAGATAAAGTGAGGTAGATAACGGTAGCTCAGCGCCGAAATATCCAATTCCCAAATAGATCTAAAGACCAATATCACCCATCCATTGCTATGCTTCGACAGAATGGATATGAAACAATCCGATTCGGATATATAACACACAAACTCAGGTTCAACTCATAAATGTATAGTCTATCATTCATTTTATCCATTACATTAATCATACATAAAATCTTAAACCTAAGCATCGATATGCTTCTCATTAACCAAGACATATCTGTATCTTGCTTTACCATCCTCCATATCAACGATAGCTTGGTTAGCATCCTTCATTGGAACATTGTTGTTCCATGTCTTAACACCTTTCTCAGCGAAGAGTGCCAACATATCCTTAATCTCATGTGGGGGACCAATGAGCGAAGCACCGATGGAAAGCTTCTTGAGGATGAGGGAGAACACTAATTTGTGTTAATGATGATTTTTTGAACAGAAGGAAAAATAACTTACTGTTGAATCCAGGAATGGTATCTTCAGGGGCACCGACTTGGATGAATTTACCCTGAAATCTGAGAAGGGTAAGATAGCTTTGAAGTGGGAGTTTTGGTGAGGAAACAGTGCTGACGATGAGGTCGAGAGAATTTCCATATTTCGTGGCCCAATCTGGTTCTTCATCGGTAGCTATACATTCATAAGTCAATAAATCTTTCCACTGAAACGAGTAGTCAAGATACTTACCGATAAATCTAGTAGCACCCATCTTGAATGCATCTTCCTTCTTGGCCGAGGTTCTAGAGATCGCTGTGATTTCATCACAACCTAAAGCTTTTGCACTCATGATACCGAAATGTCCAAGACCACCAATTCCAACAATTCCAACCTTCTTTCCTGGCCCAGCACCATTTTGAGCAAGTGGTGAGAAAGCTGTGATACCACCACAAAGCATAGGAGCCGCAATATCAGATGGGATTGAATCTGGGATCTTAATTACGAAATCACCACTTCCACGCCAGTAATCAGCATAACCTCCGTAAGATTTGCTTCCGTCAGCCCATTTGCTGTTATAAGTACCGGTCATGTGAGCGCAGTATTGTTGTTGGCTGAGGTAGATTAGTATTATCCGTCAATATGATGAATAGAAGACCTACCCATCAGCACAAGCTTCACAATCACCCTTTTGGTTCATACAAGAACCACTTTGAGCACCAACACCAACACGATCTCCAAGCTTAATATCCTTAACCTTGGATCCAACTCTAACAGCCTTTCCAACAATTTCGTGGCCGACGCAAACTGGGTAATCAGATGCACCCCATCCGGATCTCAAAGTGTGCATATCAGAACCGCAAATACCACAGTGAGTGATTTTAATATCGACATCTGTCTCTTCGAAAGGCTTAGGTTCAAACTCTTGCCAAACCATCTTGCCATTGGCGGCTTCGGAGTCGAGACCCATCCATCCCTGGAACTTGTAATCGGTAGACATTTTGAGGGTAATTTTAATTTTTAATTTTTCGAAAATAATGGTATATTTGGTCTTGAATGGAAATAAAATCTGAAAGACAGAATTTGGACCTTGGGTTTTATATCTACTCCCTTCATTGTGAAAATGTCATCGTTTGCCTCCATACTCGGAATTACAAATCTGGGTGGAGTCATGATAGGTAGATAGACAAGAAAAGATTGGGTCTTGATTCGGAAATGTTGAGGTTTTAGGAATTGCGCTTGAGCCGTCTATAATGGTCAAGGGTATGGGATGAAAAGTTTGATGTTGGAAAAAGATGGAATTGGCTGGAACTATGGCGATGATCTAAATTTGTAGTTAAGGCATTCGTTTCGTTATAGTCGGCACTTCAGGGGGAAAATAAAACCGTTCACACTAATCATTCTCATCAAGCATTAGAGCAAATGTGCAATGAACTCGCTCTTGTTCATGAATATTACGGATAGTGAAGATTATCTCCCCACTTCGGTCAAGTTCTGTTCTTCAAGGTCCAATGCTGCTTTCCTCTATTAAATGCGTATATGTACGCTTACTTACTGAGGTACAAAAAATCCGTAGTAAAACAGTTTCAAGAGGGGCCAAAATAGGAAGCCACTCTATGCTTTACTACAATGTCTCAATATTAGCTCCATTGAATACTAGGATCTAAATTTTGGATATTGACCATGTACTTTGTAAAGCCGATGGTTTCGTTTTGTCTTGAATATTTTTGTGGAATAATATCTTTGGCCGATGATGTATCATGCATCATATTCCGTACACCCATTGTGTATGATGTATGATGAATGCATTTAACAAGGAAAGATAGGTGGGTCCGAATCTCTATACTCCATATGTATGGCTCGTATGTTTAGACCGTTAAAGCTTTCTTAGCCACTCGCCCCTGTCAGCATCTTAAGCCCGATCCGCTAAGGTTGGTGTATCCGATCCGACTGACCCCTGAAAACTTTTTACTTCAGAAAATCATGTAATCGACAACTCGACAGCAACATTCGATGTAGACTGTACGGAGTAAGATCTCTAGTTGGTCAATATCCCCCGCTATGAGGGTTTCCCATGTATGAATGAAAGATATGGAGGATCTCTGGAGTTTACGGGGTTTATATTTCCAAAACCCGGTAATCTCAAGGGCCGGATAAGATCATTCGATAAGATCCGGTAATTGATGTTGGTTACCTAGATGCTTTTGTGAGGACAAGGTTGATTTACTATCAGTTTTCTATTGACGTTGAATATCGAACAAATCCACTGCTCTCTTGTACACCAAAGCCCTCAGCTCTCATCAAGAACAATCTGACTGACTACTAGGTACTACTACTTATCAAGCTCATTTTGAACGCCGCATGCATATCGCTTGTGGAGTTGCAAAGGGAGTCGTCTAACATATTCCAATTCTCCTGGCAACTTGATCTCCTCATTGGGATCTGGTAAATAACAAAGAGTCAGGACTTACTACGTGGTTATCAACGTTAAGATTTAATTCAACTGGTTCAGGGAAGTGACGTCAGTCTTTGAGACTAGTTGAAATTCAAAGGATTGAATGGCAACCTCTGGAATGACCCTTCACTGTCGATGTTGGATGTTAAATAGATGATCTCTAGGAAGGTTCATGGAATTAAATTCCTTTGATGTGAGATCGTTTTCAAGAATTCAGGATCCGAGGTCTGAGAAATGACTGGACAAATTCCAAAGCAGCTCTTATCCAGATATTTCATTGCGATGATATCACAATTTATCTCTCAATGATAACAACAAGTACTGTGCCTGGAGAGTCTCTGACATACTTGAATTATACAAAGCTAATGATGAAAAGTTGTATTCAAGGCACACACATCTATCTATGGAGTATTCTACTCAAACGAAAACCCAAAACCCAAAATCTGTCCGCCATGTATCACTCCATCCCTTTCAATGTAATCGCCATAAACGCCATAGCTATGAATTGCACAATGATACACATATTTACATCATGTGCAATAAGAATGAGAATTGTGTAGGAAACCCCATCACAAGTCCATCTGCTCATTTTGTCGACTGTGTTTGAAAGTGGTAATAATAGTAATTTCAATTAGTAATTTATACATCTCTAATGTCCACTGGTGCTGGCGTTGTCGCTGGCGGTATTTGGTGGCACCATCGTGTATTTATTTGCTCTCGCTATCATCTTCGGGAAGTAATTCGCAATCAGTTGCTCACTTTTTTGATATGATTGTTAGCTTTCGTTCATTCTGCTCCTTTCGAAGAATAGATTCAAGGACAAACAAGGGGCAATACTCACGTATAGAAGCTATGATCGGAATTATGTGGTCCAACCAAATTATGCGCCAACTCATGAGCAAGCACTATCCACCAATAAGCGCCCGCATCTACTTTTTCCTCTCCGCTCTTTGAATCCAGTTTCTTAAGATGTAATTGTTGAAAAAATCTAAAGTTACAAAAGATACTTCCTTGACTATTGAAAGCAATAGTATTCCCGTGATCATCGTAGAAAATATGGATAGCTTTTCTAGGCAAATTGTAGATATCTGCGGCTTCATGAAGTAAAGCTGCGAAGCTATTTAGGGGTGTGACATTTGCAGCGAGGAAATCGGTAAGATTGGGACCGTCAGGTTTTTGCCTATCGTTGGATATGAAGATACGAGTGCCATTAGAAGCATCTGCAAAGTAGGAGAGGTTTTGACCGGAAGTTGAATCACAATATTCAGCTTGTTCCTTAACCTGATTGGTAGATGGGGGGGAAAAGAGGTCGGAGGAATCATGAGCTCGAGATGATTGAATGGCATTGAGCAGATTTTGTTTGATGGCGCCGTTGGAAGTAACACTTTCTGTTTGAGGTTTCTGACCTGCAGTCTCAGAGTAAGGGGGTGGTGGAGCATCTCCGGACAATGGTGTCGGTGATTTTACTGGTTCGTCATTACTGCTGTCAAGACCAAAGCGTCGCGAAAGATTTGAGAATAATCCTCGGCTCTTTTCTTTCTTGACCTAAGGTGGAGATGGAGAATCGGAACCAAATGCACCGGGCATAGCAACATGAGAATTTCGACGATTTTCATCTCGTGCAGGAGCCACAGCCTCTTGTTTTTGATCTTCTCGCCATTGATTCTCTTGCTCCCGAATTTGTTCCTGTTCCGTTTCGAGTTGTCTCTTTCTTTCCTCTTCGGCAATTCGCGCTTCAGCTGCCTTGGCTCTAAGAATTCTCTCCACATTGTAACCACGAGAACGTAATTGCTGCAAGGATAAAGTGAGAAAAGATTCGAACGTAAGATATGATTGTTGTTGTGGGCGAGCTAATAAGTGCTTGCACATAGCCAAACTAATTTGATATGTATCATATGCATTAGTTACCAGTAGTTGTAATCCTTTGTGTCGCTCTTGAATACAGGCAGCAGTCCTTTTTTCTGTATTCGACAAATTGTGGCCTTTCAAGGATCGTCGAACTTGTATGCCACTGACAACTTGTACCGTCAAGTTCTTCTCCAGCCATCGACTATCCCGTTTCACATTCTCACGTGGTGATTCATGCAAGAACAATTTTGATCTCTCAAGAATATGCTTACGGAGTTTGACAGAATCTCCTTGATATGGAACAGCCTGACCAACACGAAGGTCTTCTTGTACAATGTTACTAAGATTGGTAGATCCAAGTGCGAGATAAAACTCTTCCAAAGTATCCTCTAGAGGGGCGCAGACCAAAGTTTCTTTGAAGAGACGGTAGCTGTTATAATCATCAACAACAACAATCTTATTAGGTTGCTCCAAATGCCACTGCTTGAGGGGGGCATCCTCGGTTTCTTCCACATCAAGATCCTGCTGGTCTATAAGACTGGTCGTATTTGATATTTCCTTGGCAGCTGAGATTTCCTTGGATCCGAGAAGAAACTTGGAAACTCTCATCTGCCTGAATAGAGCCGTGTCCCTTCTCAGCATGGGCAGATCAATTGCAAGAGACCTCAGGAGATTCAAGTACTTTTCAGGACTTTGCATGATTCCAAGAAGACGAGCAGGTTCTTGGCAAACCAGAGCAGCAAGTTCTAACTTGGTAGGCTCATTTTTAGACCCACACTTGAGAAGAAATGTATTGGCCTCAGTACCAAAATCAACAAAGTCAAAAATATTGCTATATTCCGAAGAACTTCCCAGATAACATTGTCGAGGTGTAAGATACTTGATCTTATTAGAAGGTTGTGGCTTTTCGTTGGAAAGTCCGCTCGTAATTTCTCGATTGTCGGGTATAGGAACAATAGGAGAATCACTCAATTTAGCACAACTATTGAGACCAACCTCACCAAGTCTACTCGAAAAATATCCAAAGAGTGTGATAGCTTCACGGCGAGATTTTGGAGGACTTTTAATAAGTCGATTGACGCATTCTGTAATTGGGGGATCAACGGCAACACCAAACTTGTTAGCATGGATACGAAGATCTTGTCGCAAAATTTCGAAACCAAGAACGGAGCTCTTCTCATTCGTGAAGCATTCATGAGGTGCAACTCTTCGTTTCTCATCGCCTTCGATTGGAAGAATTCCTTTCGTAGTGGTATTGACATCAAAGCTCGCGTAACCATTTATGTGATGGTTTGCGATGAAGTAAACCATAGCTTTGTCTCGGAGCATGAAATCAGTCGATGACATCAGATCAATAAGTTCAGGAACAGAAGGAAAAGATCTCAGCCCAAGCATAGACAAGAAACGACCTTCATTACTGGTGGATCGATAACTAAACAGAGGCCCTGGCCATTGAAGTATTGGCAGTCCCAAGTCCCTGAGTGCGTCTTTAGGCTCAAAGAGTTCACGAACTTTGTACATCCGGGCTGTACCTTGGGACGATTCCTGACCAGGTAGGCCTGCCTCGGCAGGGCAGATTTGTGATTCTTTCAATCTCTTAAGATCTTCTGATGGAATATCTTCCTTTACCGAGGCTAAATACTTGATCAAGTCCATGTGGCGACTGTTCTTGGATACCTCACCTTCTTTGGCTTGTGTGGGAGGTGCAAGAAGTCGACTGAAGATTGTCTCCAGGTCTACTGTTTTTCGTACTCCAATAGCTGCAAGGAACTTCTCTTTGACACCTGGACAATTCGTGAGGGTGGGCAAATCTTCAAAAAGCTTTACACTTTCGAAAAAGGCCTCGCCGGGTTTTCTCATGCCACACTTGGTTGGAATCACTGTCAAGGTTGACAGGAGCGATGTGACAGTCGCTTTGGAATTGGCCCCCATTCCTTCCCACGACTTTGAGATGATGTGAAGAACCTTGGCAGCAAATTGTGGTGCCGTAGTTATGTTTTGTTCAGGTCCATTTCTATCTCTCGATTCTATTAAATAACGCAACCACGGCACAATCTCGAGGGGCTCCCATCCCACGGCCTGGAGTTCGTTCGGTTGACATTCTCGAGTGAACTCGAAAGGGATTGTCGTTGGAGGAACCGGAGCTTCAGGTGGTATTCTATTAACATTCAGGTAACTCGTGACACTGCCTAGCGCAATGATTCCACCTTGGTTTTTGTCATCCCCTAGAGTGGCAACAGCAACGTCGAATAAAGAGTGGATAGTGTGGGCATCGATCTTTCCAAGGATAGCCTTATGACCTGCCCACTTGATAAATTGGATAAGTTGTTCCTTGGTAAGTGCCTTTGCCTCAAGCTCTTGCTTAACATCGTCAATTGTGATTTCAGTGATGAGCTCAAAGTCTTTCAGCTTCTTCACGAATTCGGATTCGACAAGTGCATCTGGAACGACAGGGATCCCTTCCACAAATCCACTCAAATCTTCTGTGGCCAACCGAACCTTTGTCGTTGGAAGAACACTCCTGGTACTATAAACTTCGATCGATGCCTTCTGATACGCTGTCCAGAACGCTTCTTCGATAACTTGGGAAACTTGAGAACTTGGGGTAGAATCTCCAAAGGTAAAAGTTTTTAATATGTGTGCAGCTTCTGGCAAAAACTGCTCAATCTCGCGCTTCGTCACCTTATTTCCATTTCCATTTGATTGGGTTGCACATTTGATCTTGTCAGCGAGATCAGACATTTCATTAGCAAATGCTAATCTTGCCATGATACCAGCAACTCGAAGCATTTCCAGATTCCAAGTTCGAACATATCGAGCATTCAAATCAATAGATTCACGTTCTACGGTCGGAATAACAGATGGCGCAGATAGATGCATACCTGCACCAGTTGTTTGATGAGTAGGGAAACCGATGAAAACCCGACCACCAGGTTTCTTTCCCGGAAGAACAGATGCAAAAACGTCAACGTTCTTTGAAACTAGATTATCATGTGCAGATGCTTCGGTTTCATCGTAAGAAGATGTTAGAATGGCCAATTTGGTTGTCTTGGGAGGTGGTTTCTTAGTCGCTCGTTCCAGCTCCGCTGCGAAACTTGGCTGAATATAAGTCTTGATCATTGCCGTAGTCACACGTAGAAATACATTGGTTGTTGTCAGAGCTGTCAGATCTTCAAGTAGCACTTCTTGCATAGCCCTTTCCTCTTGCAAGGCTTTTGCTTTTTGTTGAACCTGGCTATTATTCGAAGTAAGTCTAGAAAAGAAGGAACGGAGAGAGGGTACATCGTTGGAACTCCCGTAGCTATTATCATAAGAGGGTTTAGATATGGATGGTAAGGCAGGTTTCCAACCCACAACATTCATAAAAGTAGCATCCATTTGTACACTTTCTCTCTCAAGCTTTTGAACTTTCATGAGACCTTCTTTAGACCTTGTCGTAACATCCCTCGCGATAGGGACATCATAACTTGGTGCTGACTTCTTCTTCAAAGATATAATCTTAAAATCATCGACATATAATTCGATATTTTGTAAAGCCACGAATGTCAGACTTGTTGCTAAGAACTGGGCTATAGAAAGTAAATTAGGCATTGGCGTCGTATTGTTCCGGTAGTCGAGGACGAAGCTTGTATTGGGATTCGCTTCACTAGGAGGTAATTGTATCTTCTTGGTAAATAAGGAGTTGCCTTTCCAGTAAAATGCCATAGCCTGATCTCCCGAGCTGACAAAAGGGTCTTCACAATCAGCGAAAACACTATAGAAGCCTACACCGAAAGCTCCAATCTTCGTTTCATCTGGATTCCCCTCAGCTATCCTCTTCAACCTCGTCCAATCATTGACTCCGAATGCCTGCCCATTGTTGGTGGCTAATAGTCTCTTCAGTGTGTGATTAAGAAGGACATGTTTCAATATCGCTGATTGATTCGTGGTATTTGGGGTTGGGACTTGAAAAGAGGGCGATGTCTCGAACTTGATTGTAACTGTCGTCGCCTGCGCATCCGCAGCATTCTGAATTAGTTCTCGTAAAGTTGTCCATTCCCCAGAATATCTAGCTAGTACTTTATCTATCAGAGCTCTCGTATTAACCGTAACGGCCTCTTCATCGTCACCATCATTCAGCGCAGCTGCTCGTAATTTTGTAAAGTCCATGGCGATAATGAATGTTGTTGATCTCGCAGAGTGTCGATTTGCCTCCCCTCGACAGCTCGATAAATTTGGGGGGGATATATCAGACAATCAAACAAGCTAGAAGTTTATCTTTTGTGAACCATGCTTTAATATGAATGACAGCTTGCTGTATGTATGGTGTATGCCTATGAGAAGTAGTGTCTATAGTAAGGAGTTATGATGTGAAGGGGCGGTTGTTTACTACCAGCGTAGGGAAGGCTAGAAGGAAGGCTGAGACACACTATCTTACTCTAGCGGGTTTCAGAACGTGTAAAGTCTAGTGAATTTAAGGATTAAATAATAGCATAGTTAGTAGTTAATGAATGGTACCGAAAGATGAAGCTTGAAATGCAAAACATCAAATTATTTGGGTATTGTTCAAGAAGAGATGGAATAATTCAAAATTCTATCAAAAGCGCGGTGGGTTAAATGGCGAGAGTGGATAAGGTTACCTGCAGAAAGGCATCTAGTTCCACGGAATAAGGCTACGAAGTAAGGCTGCAGAAGGTGGTATGCTATGCCTGATGAAAGACACCCACCTAGGTACTGAATGATACCGGATGCGTATATACATACCCTGATAATATTGATAATCTCTATAGTATAGGTTAAGTCAACGGGTAATGTTAGAAATCAAATAGAGATATCGTCAAGTATATGAGCAATTTTGAATCATTACTTTGCATTCTGGATATGTATTTGAGAAGGCTGAATACTACAAATGGGTATACTTTTGTTATACTATCAACGCCATTTCGATGACTCCCTCCCCATACGTGAGACCAAAAATAATGAAATTAACGTCGTTTCTCTGGCATCCTTTCTTCTCTGCCTCGTATGTCTGGCGAGCGACTTCTTCGAGGCACTCGCTCCCGTGGATTGTTGTGTCTAGAACCCTCATCTTCTCTCCTTGATCGATGTCTTCGATCGGGACTTCTGCTCCGATATCTGCGGGGTCGAGCTGCTGGACTACGACTTCTTGCCCTTCTTCGCGGACTAGCATCATGTCGACGCCTATGATGTTCTCGTTCACCACTTCTTGATCTATGTCGATGCTTCCTGTGATTTCGTTCTCTTTCATGATCCCTACTTCGACTTCGGTGTCTTCGTCTATCTTTTTCCTTTGATCGCCCTTCTCTATCCCCTCCGGATCTATTGATTCTTTCATTATTGCGGTCATTCCTCAGTAATCCACCTCTCTGCTCTGAAGGCTCGGATTTTATCTGCAGCATCTCTTGCCCATCAGTATTACCAACATAATCGCCAAATCCGGTACCCTTTCCCATTCCTTCAGCATCATCGGTTCCTTCTTCCGATTCTTTAATAACTCTTTTTAATTCTCCGACTTCCACGTTATTTGCTCCTGTAGCTTCACCACGCTGTGCGACCGGCAATCCTAGAGCCCTTGCTATCGCATCTTCCTCAGCCTCTTTAATTTTTCGAATCTCTTCTTTTCTTTCTCGTGCCTGTTTCTCCTCTGCAGTCTCATTACCAGTCGTTTCAGCGTCTCCCTTTGCGTACCAATTCAAATCTTTTCCCTTTTGCCATCGACCAACTGGGGCCATAAGAGAATGGCCAAGGTAATTTTCTCGATGCTGCGAGAATATTATGTGAGTAAACGGCATCCATTCGATTGATTAATTGGTCGGGGGTTTACTTACTTGGGAACTTTGAACCTCATCCCAACTAAAGTTTACACCTCCTCGTGAACCAGATTTTCGTATAGTAGATAAGAGATCCATAATGGAGGTGATTGACTGCGGTGATTGAATTGTTTAGAATGGCTTTGCGATGAACGATGATCAGTACTCTAGGCTAGACGAGGCTACAGGATCGGTATGTCGGCGTCGGTGGCATCGGCATCCGAGCTAAGCATAAAGCATGGGCATGGACAGCATGCCATCTCGCCTTTCGCTAACCCCATGAATAAGGAGAGCCTTACTCTACAAAGAACTTTACTAGAATGATTGAGTGGAGCGCCGACAGCGCCTAGAAGAACAAACACCAGCTTCTCAGCCTTAGGTTACCCTGTCATTATTTAGTCATTACATCCATTTGACTTTTAATCTTTCGAGATTATTCACAATCATCAGAGAGGAAAATAGGAAGTTCGCAAGACTGGCCTGCAAAAGGTTCTATTGTGTGCTGCCCGAGTATCTACCTCATCTAACCACCAAGGTATCTACTTGTCTTTGGAATCATTGTACGTTGGTCTCGTGCCGCAGCAACCTATAGCTCTGGACGTCTTGGCCCCCTGAATACCTAGACCTTTGAATTAACCTTACACCATTGAATCATTCTAACAAATTTGCAACTTTCCAACATGAATCACCCCTCTTTGTTTGATCATACTTGATTCATTTAGTTTTGACCTTTGTTATGCGATGACCGTTATTGCACAGGATTTTTGAAACATATATAGTTTCCTCCCACATCATTTCCAGAATGGATTCTTCCACTTCATACATCCACGGAACTCACAATATTATATGCCAGATTACATCAAAGCTAGAATACTTTTTTCAGAAACACAATATGACTGGTCTAAGAAGTCATAACCCTATTCCGGACGGCCTCAAAGACATAGAGACGGCGGTCTATCAAAAAATCATAGATGCTGTCGGTACCTTACGTAAACAGAACTTTGATATCCCGCACGTTGTTGTCGTCACAGATGTCGGTAAAGACTATGATGATCTCGCGGCTATGATAGTTTTGAAAGAACTTCATCGTCTGGGTGCAATAAAAGTCGAAGGTTTTATAGCAAACCTGCTACCGGAAGACGCAAGGGTACACCTCGCACGCCAATCTCTCGATCTTCTAGGTCTTGAGGATATACCTGTTGGACAAGGCACCAGAGGCACCGAAAAGAACATTTCCCCAGATTTATATGAATTCCCTGTAAGCGTCATGGGGAAAAAACCTTATCCTAAGCAACCTAGAGGCCTAGAACTTTTGCAGCAGCTCAAGATTAACGCCGAGAGAGACAATTATAAGTTAACGTTCTTGCTTATATCTTCTTTACAAGATATTTCTGAGTTTGAAAGGTCATTACGGCCAAAGGATTCCTCACAGCTACACCCTTTGAAGCATGTGATAGCCAAGGTTGTCCTACAAGGTAACTACAAACTCGATCAATCCAGAGATGACAGAAAAGAGTCCACAAGTCACAGTATCCTCAAAGCTGATCAAGGAGCTGCCAACAATGACTTTCATTGGCCATCTGCGCAAGATTTCCATTCATTTCTAGATCGAGAAGAAATCTCTTCAGTGGTCTATAACAAGATCGCAGCCTATGGCACACCATTAAGACCTACAATATTTTCAGAAATGGCCGAAACTGGACAAACTTTGGGAATCGCTTTGAGAGATATAGAAGCACCCCAAAACATACTTTACTACAAAGGAGCATGTAGGATGATCAATGGGAAGCCTGCCCCGATCATGAAAGATCGCGATCAGCAATGGTTCCTACTGAGAAGAACCACTTATTTCGACACGAGAGAACGCGAAATAAACCCCGAGCTGCTTCCGGATCCAGAAAGTGAAGAAATTGTGGAGTATTGCAAAGTCATAGTCTATGATGTGCTAGCTGCTCTAGGCACATGTCCTAAGGCTGTCTTGGATGCGTTAGATGTCCTTGAAACTCCCGATTATGAGAGACAACCGGATCATAATAAACTGCATCGTGTTGTAGGTGTTACTCCGAAAATGAATTCAGAGACTGCTACCCAGGAGGAACTTGATGCGGCGGCTCAATTGAATGAAGATGAGGAGAACCCATTCAAGTCTCCAGCAAGTACCAATGCGGAGACCATGAAGAATGTGATTGAGGCGCTTTTAAGAGGAGCTTTATTGGATTGTAAAGCTAAAGGTATCGGACAAGCAAAGGTTGAGGATAGGCTCTAAGAGGAGAATAGGCTGCGCAAAAAATCTGCACCTGCAGGTGATCTGCAAATAACCTGCTCTAAAGGTGCTCTGCTAAAGGCCCTATCTGCTCTGCAGATTATCTGCAAGATCTACTTGCTCTGCAGCATGATGTTCTTCTAAATCTAAACTTGAATCAATAATAAGCCGTAGATCTACCTGCAAATCTTCTGTTTGAACTTTTCAATAATCTGCTCTGCAGGTACCCGTTGCGCAGTATAGAGAAGAAGAATGATGTTCCATGAATCTACGCTTGATAGTCAAAGCACTGAATGCATGTTGTTCGTAGAAGAAAGTTTCAGGAGTCTAGTATATGGGCCAGGGAGAATATTGGAGTTCAAGGTTTGGGAATTGGAGGTTAGGGTTTCGGAGTTTAAGATTCGTTCTAGTACGATGAGTTTAGGTCGTTGCACTTCTTATGTTGTTACCAAATTAAGACACTCATCTGTACAAATTGCTTTGCTGGCGAGTACTTACTTCTAGTGAAAGAACGGCTTTTGATTGTCAAGAATAGGGGTGGGCAAAGCCAAAGCCAAAGTGAGATTGAGTAAAAGTTATTTGAGAGAGAACGCCCGTCGAGTTCCTTTACTTGGATTAGATATCCTTTATATTACACGTGAAACTGAGAGTCTAGGGCGCTGAAAACAAAGTTCACATTCTCATCCATGATTTTGATTGAATCTGAAAACCTACGACCTTTCGATATTCTTCATGGAGATTGTCTATTAATAGGGAAAGTTACAACCCCTTCTTAGATTCAATCAACCATATATTGATATTCAATTGTATCAGAACAATTGTTCTCCATGCCAAGTTTGAATATCAAAAAGACTCAATCCTACACACCATTGTAATTGTGATGTTTGCATCGATGATGTCGCCTCAACCATACTCACATGCCAATTGATACATAGACTACCACCACAAATGTTGTGCAAATGCGGTCAATTATTTACAGACCTCATCATACGATATTCCAGATTCATCAAGTTCCCCAAGATTCCTCGAGGCAATTTCTTTCTCCGAATTTCCATACTCGGGTCTACGAACAATCCACTCCCCCAATACTATACTCTGTTGAGTTTCCCGCAAGCATCAAATATCAAACAAAGGAAATCATTGAATTTTCGACCAACATATCTTCCTAATCATTCTGAAATTCACATAATAAATCATTAGATAGTCTCTGAACAAAGTCTCTGAACAAAGAGGTCCATCGAATCCACGAATCAGGACAAAGAAAATCTACTTGAAAAATGTAGAACACGCTGCGCTTTTCACATCATGTTATCGTGAACTTCATTTCATTCCATTTTGTTTCGATGGTTTAATTCCTAACTTTTAGGGTTATCTCGATTCTCTGAACAATGCGAAGTTTGGTGCAGACAGCTCTCCAACAATAGCGAAATCAAGTTTCCAATCCAATACGAGGAAGCTTCATTCCTCGCCGGTTACACACCCCAATCCCGATAAGGATGCCGTATACACCCCCCTCAGCTGCAGATGCCACCTTGATAATCAATCGACCGCGACCCCCCACTTGGGTATTCCTCCACCCTTCCGACGAACCAGATTCAACTTCAGATTCGGATACCTTCCCTTCCTATCCTCCCCCCCCTACTCGTCCACCACCCCGCACTCCACTTACACCACCGGCTCAAATACACATTTCCTCTCCAACTACTTCGAATTTCAACCGTAGCTCGTATGAATATGAATACAGCAGCACATCCACAATCAACCGCGAGCTCAAATCATCCAGCGGGTCAAACAAAGAACCCACTGACGTTCCACCATTTTGCAAAGCACTTTTCTTCGATTCCTTACAAACAAATTTTGATTCCCTGGCGCCCCCATCTCCTTCAATTTCCCTTTCTGTGTCCTCACCCTCGACGAAACCATCTACTGCCCAACCATGGTCCCACCCCATCTCGCACCGTCAATTCTCTAAAACTTCTGTCCCTCGAACCAGAGATCATCCACCTTCCCCCCTCATTCAAGGTATCTCTGCTTCAGAATTTTACAACAGTTCTCGTTCTCCTCCTGATTATAATTCCCAACAGCAATTAGAAGAGGAAGACATAAATGATTGGGTAATAATACCACCAGATATCTACTCACTTTCATCATCGCCATCTTCACCATCCAATCCCGCTGCGCCCATTTTGCATAAAAATGGAACAACCAGAAGAGAAGAATCTAGAGGTACTGAAGGCAAAATGAGTACATTGGGATATTTATTTAGCTTTTTGTATGTATCCTAGACTTTAGTCCTTCATTTATAATGATCAATTTGGGAAACAAGAAATGGCGACGGAATGAGGATTTACTGACAATTGGAGCCAGGATGTCAACAAAAGGGTATACATCACCAGGAACCTTGAAACTTGCTCACCAAGAGGACAAGGACAATGGTGGAGGGAGCACAAAAGACCTCAGTCTTTGAAATCTTGCCCGTTGAAACATCATCTGTATCAGAAAGGGGAGAGTAGTATAATAATAGCAAGGAGTAAATGGGAAGTGTTAAATATGTCAATAAAGATGTGATTATACAAGTGGCCGATTTGACATACGGAAATGCTAGAAATCATATTTGCTTCTATAGAGATTTGGAGCGAGAACAGAAGAATTGAATGCGAGAGTTTATGAACATCTATATGCATACTGAAACGTGAGTTCTAATCATTGCAACATTATTGCAGCACTGCCAGGATATGATAATGATATATTATGCATGTATAACAATAGCATGACTGAGACGTTATAGATAATTCATTTCCATTCGACCAAATTATGAAAATACCCGCATGGCCCTCAAATACTTTCAATCCACCGCCTACCAAAACATTGTAACCCAAAGAACTCATTGAGCGTACAGTTCGTGACCTAAACGCCTGATCCATATTTCCATTGCCATATTCCTTTCCCATAACTTTACTATTGCTTCTGCACCTTGGCCAAACCTTCTCCTTCTCTCCTGACCACTTTCCTAGGCAAGATCATCACCTTCCTACTTAATAAGTCTCTCAGCTCCTTGCTAATAACCTTTGGTCTCTCAGGCATGTCTTCCAATTCCCCATTGGTTGGCTTCTTTCCTTTGTCCTTTCTTGCACCCTCGATTGTACCACTCCCCATATCTGTACCACTTGATGCGCTGGTAGAGCCAGATGGCTCAGCAACTTGTGATGTACTTTGAGTAGCACGGTGTCTAATAGATGGCTTTGGGAAATTTGACTTTTTATCAATAGCCTCGACTGTTCTCTGGAAGCGACGGAATAATGCTTCTGCACGAACAAGGGTGGATTCCAAATCTATCTGACTGGATAATTCATTAACTATGTCTCGTTAGTATTTGTCACCTTGAATCTTATGTCGTGAATATGAAAACATACCATATTTCAGTACTTCATCGAAATGTTGCAGATGTGTCATGATAACGTCCCTGTGTTTCTCTAACATTGCTAAAGCAATGAAAAGATGGAACCCTTGACTTAAGTAATCCGTCCATAATATCTCCCAAAGATGTAGAACGTCCAACCATGCAAATTCACGCTTATACCAGACGAGTAACATGCGGAAGAAAAAAAAGAAATTAGTACTATCTGCGCTTTGAAGGTGGAGATAAAGCTTGGGATCCATAAGTTGGACAAGGTGATCGAGAGTGAGAAGCTGAGAACGCATTCCTGATTGATCCCGGAGAAAATTACGTTCCATACGCTCCATGAAATGTTGAAACCCCCAGAAAGCGATAGCATCGTCTTGCATGACAGCATATATTGGAGCGAGAAGATCGGACATGCCTTGTACATAACCAAGGTCGCGATTATATTCGTTATAGGTTAGAAGCATATCTTTCATTTGCTCCAAATGAACATTGGTACCCACGTCAGCAAATGGTGAGTTCGGGTCTGGATGTGGCGTATCTTCTCCTGCGTATAATGGGATGTTACGATCCGTCCTATGAACATCTTTCTCTATCGTGTGAACCCCAAGAAATGGGATATGTCAGCCTTTTCGAGTCTTCAAAATGATATGATATTGAGTTTTATTACCTATTCGATTTTTCTGTTCTCGCCACCACTCCCCTTCTTCTCCTTCACCACCCAAGTCGATTAAACGGTCCCACCAAGCACCTTTCAATTTCACATACTCATCTCGTAAAGCTGCCATCACGGCTTTTCTTTCATCTGCTGAAGAATCCCATTCATAAACACCAAGCAAGAACAACCAGGCCTCTTTTCTAACTCCATCTTCTGGGTCGAGTCCACCATGAAATATCCTTTCTTTAACCTCATCTACGGTAACAGATAATCTGCCAGTCCGTTGATCGAAAAACTTATTCCATTCTCCAAATGTTACAGGTTTCCTCTGTTCCCTCATAGTCAAAGAACCCATGTCTGTTTCCAATAACTCGAATTCGCCGACATCTGTCTCCTCCATTTCTAAAACGTCCCTGGCTGTCCATATCCTCTGATTTTTATCCCTTTCACTTTGCTCTGCGATACCCATAGCCCATCGCGCTAAGTATATCCTAGCACTATCAAACTCCTCTTGTATTGTCTGAACTTCCGGGTTCTTCATGAACCTCCTAACTTGTGGCGGTACTTTGGGATTTTCAACAATTGAACCGGCCGTCCTTCTCGTGAATGTCGTAACCTTACTAAACTTCTCCATCAG
The DNA here is from genome assembly GCA_004786275.1 of Botryotinia convoluta. Lineage (NCBI taxonomy): Eukaryota > Fungi > Ascomycota > Leotiomycetes > Helotiales > Sclerotiniaceae > Botryotinia > Botryotinia convoluta. Next base: position 18,486 of record PQXN01000445.1, read on the forward strand.
ATTCCATCCTGCTTCCTTTACAAACTTTGTAACTGGGTCCATCCCAGCGTCTCTCTGCGCACTTCTGTATGCACTCGAACCTGTACCAGCAGCACTTCCAACTCTAGCACCACTGCTTGATGGTCTCCTCACCGGCGCAGATGTGACTGGTTTGTCTCCAAACGCTTCCTTATCTTCAGCCGAAGGCTCCACCAAGTAAATGTTAGGCTCTGCACCACTTCTTTCAATCTCGACATATCGTCTCAGCCACCTTAACACCTCATCGCCACCCCAAAACATCTCTCCATTCGCGCCAAATGGATCGAATGATTCCCTCGTCCTCTTCTTCTTTTGTAAAATTGTAGATTGACATTCCGAGTCGTGAAAGAATAGTGCAGGGAAGGAATCTCCTGCTCGAGAGTTTATTATGACACTTCCAAACCACCATCCTAAGCTCGGTGGTCGTACGAGAAGGCTATAAATCTGCGAGACGGGTATAGCGAAGGCATAATGACCGACGGATCCAGAATGGGTGGTGGTTGTTGGAGGAGGTGGTACGAGATATGATTGCTTAGGTGGAGAATCGCCTTCTGCAAGATCGACCTTCACATATGTATTCAAGGAATCCCCAAGAGATGATTCTGGAAGCCATGCCAGGAGTAAGGAGGTGGAGGTCTTAGATTTTGCATCTTTAGAGGAGGAAGATGTAGGACGAGAATCTGGAGTTAACTTCTGTTGTAATAGAGCTATGTATCCGGGTATGTTATCTTTCGCAGATGGAGTAGGATGAATATAAACCTGTAGTTGTGGTTGTGATGTTAGTAACAAGCTGCTTGAACGACCCCGCACTTTGCTTGAAACATCAAGCTGCTGGAAATTATTACCTTGCTCTTGGAGAATAGTAACTTGACCCCTCTACCCGATTCTGTATATGTAACGGTATTATAATCGACCTCCTCGTCGTCGCTCAAAGCATAGAAGCTATTCGGCGATACCGGTCTTGCGGGGCCAGAAGACGACGTCATTGCCACGATAATGGAAATTTTGTAAGTCTCACCGAAGTTGCGGTCAAGCAGAAATGTAGTTGAATAACCTCAAGTATCACAAAGTATTAGGTTGACAGCGGCGGTATGAAAAACATTATATCTTGAGGTTGTATCGTACTGTAGTTTGTGGCTTCGATAGTAGTAATATGACGCGATTGTCTCGTCCTGGAATCATGGTTTGATTTGGTGTTTGCGCGGCAGGCGACTTTAACCAACTCGTGATCTTATACCACATTCACATGAAAATCAACATTTTCGATATTCTTTCCGATTTGAACATTCAATAGATTTTCTAGGGGGAGAGGGGATATTATCACAGTTATTCTAATAATTTGCATAATAGATAATGTTAAAACGAGCCAGATGAGAATTCTGGCTTTTGCTGGCTGCTAACCGATATCCCTGCTATGTATACAACCCTACTATATGCATACTTTTATTTTTCATATAAAATACTATTTTAAATTGAATTAAAAACTGATTAAAGCTTATTATAATTTGAAATCTGAATGTAAAATAGTTTGAATAAATTGATTTAATATTTTAAAATAAAATTTGAAAAATAATATTACTGTTACGGTCCTATAGTAGGGAGTATATCGAATAGATTTCAAGTAGAACTTAATAACGTGGTTTATTAGTGCGTGGCTCATATCAGTATATAATCTACTTTCACCTCAATTTACATTTTCAAATTCATATTTTTTAGTAATTATTGAATCAATTGATTAACGTGGTTTATCAGTGAGTGGGTTATATCAGTGAGTGGATCACTTTCACCTCAATTTACTCTTTCAAAACTATATTATTTAATAACAATTGAATCAATTGATTAAAACTATAAAGATTTTAATAATCTAGGATTTATTATATTATTTTAACAAGTTCTTGTATTATACCTGTCGGGATAGGGATCATGTGACCGTGCTAGCGCTTGCGCTAGCACCTCGGCACTACAACATATAGGTTTCGTAGTCTTAGCTCTAGCTCTTAGTTCC
>PQXN01000446.1:0-20461 GCA_004786275.1 Botryotinia convoluta
AAAAATTGCTAAAAATCTTAAAATCTCAGAATTAACTTATATTTATATAAAGAATTTATAATTTAAATTTTAGCTAATAATATCAATAAATAAAGAAGATATTAATACATCAAAATGGCTAGTTTTGGTGTAAAAGGGTGGCCCAAAAGGGGGGTGGCCCAAAAGTAGGGCACTGAACTTATGTCTCAAGCCCTCAGAAACCTTCTGTTTTATTTGGAAAAGCTCGAGTGAGAAAGACCTTATTGGCACTGACTCTGTCTCAGCAAATTTTAATAGATTTGAACCATGAGTACCTTCATGGCGAATACCATGGTTAGTGATACTAATGTTCATTCGTGATTTTGCGCGGAATTGTTAGCACCAGTTGGGTCTAATTAGATTAGATTAGATCAAATCAAATCAAATCAGATAAGATTTTTTTGGTTCTACAATACATACTAGAATACTCGCACTAACCTTAATCTTAACCGAACGCGAAAGAGAAGAAAAAAATAAAGCTCTTTTCACGTCAAATTGGGTATTTCATCGCATCAATCTAACCCGAAAAACTCAACTATCGCCTGGATACATCCGTTGGGAGAAGATTCTATGCCCGTTCATTAAATGTGAACTTTGGTTTCGAAGAGTCAAACCATGCGAAAGTGCAGTCCTTCGGGCCCGAAACCCACTTGTGGTGAAGTGCTTGACAAAGCCCCACCTTGAAGTTTGTGGTATCCCATCTGATAAGAGTGGGATATGTTGAGCGCTACTGTTGGTGCAACTCATGGTGGGACACAAATGAGCATCTGATTAGATGTGATTGATAAGATGAGATGAGATGGTGTAGGATGAACGACATTTGGATATTGCCTAAGAGGAAAGGGCAAGTAAATTCAAGTGAAGACTAAAATATGAGTCCTAAGGTTCAATTATATGTATAGGTAGATATGATATCCAATGCTCATTGTTGAAGTCGGCTGTTTCTCATGCCATCACGAGAAGTTCATTGCGGCGATAGAATTGAGTTATCATTTGGTGCCGCTAGACTTAGCAATATGGTACTGCAATGGAGATATTCGAGAGATTTTACTGGTGAGATTATTTGGACCATCCTAGAGGTTGTGCCTTGAATCAATTTCTTGGTTGTTTGAGTGTAATTCTGACATAGATAATTTCTCACACTTGTATATCTTGCCCCACTATCCAGTTTTCAACTCTATGCTCAATATTGGGGAGAGTTCTCAATCCCAGAGCGGCAGATGGAGCTGTCAATGGTCTAGCCACGCAAAGTCAAATGCCACATAGCAGATTTAGTTATTTCTTCACATTATCAATCCATCTTTTAACATCCATTGCTCGACAATGTCCTTCTCGTCCTCACTCAACATTTCCCATCCAACATTCATCTCAGATTTTCAAGATAGAATTCATGTCGGCTGCAGGGTTAGTGACCTACTTTTTTGTTCTGTAAGGCTCAGTGCGTTGAGAATACTTGGTTTTGTTATCGTTGAACGAATATCAAACCAACGGACCATTCAATTCATCACCAAAGATCTCTTCTCCGCCTCTACATAAGCTTTAGTCATACGAAACGACTAGTCACACGATTTGATGATCTGATAAGATCAAAATGGGGATAAAGCCGGCCGCTAATTTGGTTGGATCCACTCGCTCCATCAGATTGAGCATGTAGACGTACTTCGATCTCCAAATTTAGCTTGCTTGTCAAACTGCATGCAGCACGATGTTGACACCTATTGGGGGCAATGCCTGGGACATAACATCGAAATTTCATCTAGGGTGCTAATATGCATAGTAGACAACTCCCCGTGTTAACCGGCCTAAAGCTGCACAAGAACGGTGAAATATGCGGAAAATTAATGTTGAGTGTTCCTTGGCGCTCAAATTTTTCCTTTCCACTATTGTGATCTGGAGCATTGTCTATATTGCCACTTCTCAAAGTATTGAGAATAAATACCCTTTCAGTCCCTCTTTTCTATTCTTCGTCAATCGCTACATTTTCCATTATCTTTCAGCTTTGAATTATTGGTTTCTCAACCAACAGGCGATTGCAAAATGAGGTTTCGATTCAATAATCTCACTCCAAATGAGGTACCAATTGCGGAAGATACGGCTCATACCTCATTTGTAGACGAAGAAAAAACGCCTACAACCACAGCCAATGTTCTCTCGGAAAATGACAGCGAGGTCATCAACAAAGAGTTTCAGCATGGAGTGCAAGCTGCCGAAGCCATCAACCAAGTATGGACTAGAAATCATTTGATTCTGGCCTATATTCTGTTAGTATAGCCCGTGATTATAAAATTGTTTTCGTCGAATCTTTTACTGACGGTTTTTGATCTAGGATCTGGATTATTGAATTCCTGTTGACATTCGCGTCCGGATTGGCCAGCACACTTACACCCTATGTAACCTCCTCTTTCCAGGCCCACTCCCTCACGGCAACAACTTCCATCATCTCGAGTCTCATAGCTGGTCTCATAAAACTACCATATGCGAAACTCATGGATATTTGGGGTCGTCCCCAAGCTTTCTGTGTCATGGTCGCTTCGTTTACTCTTGGTATGGTTATGATGGCTGGATGTAATGACGTTAAAACATACTGCGCAGCTCAAGTGTTCTACTATGTTGGTTACAATGGAATTGACTTCACGCTTACAATCTTCATCGCCGATACAACCCAACTAAAGAACCGAGCCTGGTGGATTGCATTCTCATCTTCACCTTGGATTGCTACAGTCTGGGCATATGGACCTGCTGCTGAAAGTGTTTTGAACACGATAGGTTTTAGATGGGGTTTCAGTATATGGGCCATCATTTTCCCAATTATCTGTATACCTTTGTTCGGACTTTTCTACTATCATCAGAAGAAGGCCGAAAAGCAAGGTTTGATTCAAAAGATTGATAGTGGACGAACTTGGACTGAATCATTTATCTATTATTGCAGGGAGTTCGATGTCATTGGTCTATTGCTGATTGCTGCTGGCCTTGCTCTGTTTCTTCTAACATTCAGCTTGTACAGCTATCAGAAGGGCGAGTGGAAATCTCCGTTGGTCATTTGCTTCATTATTTTTGGTGGTCTATTAATCATTGCGTTCGCTCTGTACGAAATGTACCTTGCACCAGTGACCTTCATTCCTTGGGATTTGATGAAGGATCGAACAGTATTCTTCACCTATACAATGGTTGCTAGTCTTTACTGCGGTATGTACCTTTCTTTGTCCCAAACTCGCTTCCTAGAATCAGGATGTTCAACAGCCCCGATCATTGGAGACCTTCACAGGAAGCAATAATTTAACGAGATGCTGACTTCAACTAGCTTGGTACATCTGGGACTCATACTTTTATTCCATGCTTATCGTCGTATTCAATCAATCGGTTACGAATGCCACCTACATCTCAAATATCTACACTATTGGGTCTTGCTTTTGGGCACTAGTCGTTGGAATTATCATCAGATTCAACGGACGTCTCAAGTGGCTGGCTCTTTACTTTGGTGTGCCTATCACTATTCTCGCTGTCGGCCTCTTGATCAAGTTTCGTCAGCCCGATACCAACATTGGATATATTGTAATGTGTCAAATCTTTATTGCTTTCGGTGGTGGAACCTTGGTTATGTGCGAACAGATGACCGTCATGGCCGTCTCCTCTCACCAACACATCCCCGCTATTCTTGCCATGGAAGCCATGATTGCCAGTATTGGTGGGGCCATCGGATCCACTATTGCAGCTGCACTTTGGACTGGCATATTCCCTGTGAAGCTCGCCGAGCTTCTTCCTGCATCATCTCAAGCCGACTTCACATCAATATATGGTAGTTTGGTAGTGCAGTCGAGCTATCCACTAGGAAGTGACACAAGAAATGCTATAAATCAAGCCTATGGGGACACTCAAAGGCTTATGTTGATCTGTGCCACTTGTCTTTACTTCGTCACTCTTATTTCAACCATGTTCTGGAGAAATATTAATGTCAAGGATATGAAGCAAATCCATGGCCGAATTTGGTGAGGAACGTAATTGAGGGGGATTGTGGATGGTTCGAAGCAGATAGCGATGCAAAAGAGGTTCTGGCACTTTTGTGGTCATCATTGGGATTCAAGTTGGGCTATGAGGCATGTTAGATCTAGAAGAAGACAATCATAAAAGATGATGAGAAAATCGTGATCTTAATTACTAATACGGCATGAAGCTGCGGTGATTGATCTAGTTCCTGATTTGAATCAAGAGTCCATAGGCTAGTGATACATTTTTCCTCGGGAATTTCACTTGGTTGGGATAAGAAATCATATCTAGAAGTGGCTTTCGATTCAGTATACTTGACTTATCCAATATTTAATCAAACTGGAAATTGAAACATCATGCGAACACCAGGAAACCTCAAACCCTCACGCCATAATGACCAAAGATATATCAATGTTCCTGTAATTTAAGCAGCCGTTTCTCTCCTATTTTCTTCCCCCGACTTGGAACTATAAAGATTGTGAAGCAACTTCAACGTTCTTGGAGCTTTACTAAACTTCGCCTTCGACCAGTCATAAATTACCAACTATTATTCTACCCATGCTTTGCATGACGTACGTTTGCCACAGCATGGAATATCTAAAGAATTATTAGTTCCATGGCTTGAGATATCGGGGAGTAATATGGGACTTACAAAAATCTCGTTCTGATCTGCGGTGTCTTTCGTTCAGTTGATGACCTAATGTCTAGAGTTTCTTTGTGAACCGTTTTGCACCAAGACACAATTGACAGAGAACCAAGGCGCAGTATGGGCATTTATATTGTGTCATACCTCTCTTCTGGCCACAAGTCAAACACTTGAACTTCTTCTTCATTTGTTCCTTTGGCCAAAAAAAACAATGCTCGCAGCATGCTTGCTTCTCGGCATCCGTGACACAACCGTTGGCAGAAAATATAGCCTCCATCTTCAACTTATATTCCATCTCAATCTTCTCTTTCAGACTAGCTGCAGCATCTTCCGTTGTTTTCTTTAACTCGGCTTTGGCGTCACGTTTGGTCTTTTCGGCAGCGTTTCGCCTCGCTCTTTCGAGTCGGGCAGCGGCTTGATTAGCTTCCCAGGCAGCCTCTGCTTCTCTCCTCAATTTATTTTCGCGTTCTCTACGCTCCATTTCGGCCTCGAACTCAGCAGATCGGTCATAGCTGGGTCTTCGTGATGCGCGAGTAAAGAACATGCGGAAAAACTGGTCGAACATCATCTCCTCCATCTCATCATACTCATACTCATAGTTTCCTTGTGGGTGGTACTGCTGTCTGGATCCACTAGATAGGTTGGAAAGAACTGGCTGGTCATAGTCTCTGCTTTGACGCTTATCAGAGAGTATTTCGTAAGCAGCTTGTACCTATGCGCACGTCAAGTTAGCTACCTAAGTTTATGTAGTGAAGTATGAGCGGTAGCGTAGTGAAGTTTGATGCATTGAACGGCCTGGATAATATCCCTAACTCACTTTTTGAAATTTGGCAGTGGCATTGGCATTGTCAAGATTCTTATCTGGATGATGGACTCTTGCTAGTCGACGGTACGAAGCTGTGATATCTTGTGCAGATGCATCCTTGGGGACCTCGAGAGCCTGGTAAAGATCAAAATCTGGGACCAAAGGCATCGTTAAAAAGAAATAAAATGTCTCTTCCTTGTAGGTCGAAGCTGTGATAAGGTAGCGATGTATTTGGTAGATATAAATTGTAGTCAGGTTGGTTTCCAACTGAGAATATAGAAACCATGCAAAATAATTATATTATAAGAACCACAAGTAAGCAAAAGTGACAGGTCAAAGATTGGATCTCTAGCAAACCAAAATTTGAATAATAGGCTTTGTCGTTTGCCCTGTATATGCAAGATGGATGATTGCATACCCTGTGTGAATAAACAATCTCCTGATAGGCAACTTTTAAATTTTCTTTTTCTCTTTCTTTTCGGCCTAGGGACCATATTGATTAGAAAGTAGTGAATACTTGATGTGAATGTACAGCTTACCCAGCCAATCTAACTTCTTCTATCATCTGCTTCTCTTGTTTAAAGGCAATTAAATAAGAGGACGGGGAGGTCTCTCCTCAACCAACGAGAGAGGCAGAGAGGATGACATCAGTGTTGTAATTATAATAAGACAAGCATTCGAAATGTTCTCTTTAGGTCAAAATGATACATACTCAAAGATATAATCTTGAATCCGTTGCCTTCCACCCGATTCTTTTGCCGACGGAGAACACACCCCCGATGTTATTTTCTTCTTTCGAATCAAATTTGTCGCGCATAACATGCGATGAGCAATATTGAAAGCAAAAGACCATCACCCGTCACCTCATGCTTATTTTGATTTAGAGTATCATCAGGTTTCACGACAATAAACTACTACCAGATTTTGACCAGTTCATTCGAGTTTATTTTGACTGAATTGAAAGTATGTTCCTAGAAATATGACCATCAACTCTCAACTACCATAGCTATGAATCGCTTCAAACCCTAATTCCCAACGCCCCGTGCTCCAATCTGCCGTAAATATAACAGTGTAAAGCAGTTAACAATCTTCTTATATGAATTAAAACCCAGCTGTTTATATGCACAAGAGTATTACACAGGTCTCCCTTCCTTCACTTCGCTTTATAGACCAGATTTACCCACCATATATCGCGAATTCCCATTCCTAAACGCCCTGCCCATGCATCATGTAGCAATTTGGATATGCAAGTAAATCTTGATTGCTACTCCCATTCGCCAATAACTCTCAGTCGAATTACCAGAAACTACACCAACCAATATAATGTTGACAAAGATTCTCCAACTTTGTCGCCTCAATCAACAACTTGTCAACTTGCTGAATGTATGGTAATTCCTCATCTGGTTTGAAGTCATGTCCCGTCAACTTCTCCTTGACGCGCACCAGTACTTGCACTGCCCTCGTATTCTGGTTTTCGTGTGCCTCGATATCCTGAGGGCCTTGAGTCGTGGAATTCGTTCTTGCACGAGGACGTGAAGCTGGTGGTCCACCTGGAGCTGCTATAGGATCTCCAGCATCCGCAGTTAACGCTGCAGGTTGAACGAATTCATCCATTGTTGAAGGTCTACGGTTCTGAGCAGCGATAATGGATTCCCGGCGCTCTGATCGGAAGTTAGGTCCTACAGGTGAAGCTTCACCGTTCAAGCGCCAATTGAGTAGAGGATCATGGATGAACTAGTTTGTCAGCAATTTATCTCTAAAAGAAATGGAATCAAACTCACAGCCTCAAGAACTGCCATCAAAGACTCCTTGTTCTCTCTCAATACTCTCATCACATTTTCGCAGGTAATTCTAAAACTTCCCTCAATATTGCTAACTTCCATAGCATATGTCAACATCCTAGTCAATCTGAACGGAACTCGTTCAGGGTATTTTTCACGAGTCATAGCAACTTCAAAACAGTCTCCAAAATCGATATGAACGATGTTACCAGTTATTCGATCGAGCATCAAATTCGAAGGATGACGATCACCAAGACCAAGAATGTATCCGACCATAGACATCACTCCTAATGATCTAGTATAGTTTGTACGCCTCTCGAGCCAAGACTCAGAACTCTTGCTCTTTAGCCAAAGAACACGATAAAGATCTTGGCCAGTTGTGTTATCGAGAGCATAACCAAAGACCTCAACCTTTTGCATGAGGGTAAGATTGTCGTAATCGGGGGCCATTTGTAACATGATACGGTGTTCGATGTTGAGCAAGATCTTCCTACTTTCTCTGTACTCCCGAATGAGGACGTGTAGAGTATCACTGTTGGGCACCCAACCAAGAAGACCGGAATTCTGGGACAATGGAATGGCAGGATATCTTTGTATGTTAAGATGACGTTTATACGACTCCGAATCGCTGGTGAGTAAGGTATTGCAGAGACCAAACAATTGCATGACACGTTCATCCTGTCGAATATCTTCGTGTCCCTTAAGACAGAAGACATAAGCGACACCGTCACTTCCCTTAAGACTAAGCTTCCTTGGACGTTGCTTGGAAGAAATAACACTGAAATTGCTATCGAAATTGACGATCGATATGATACGCTTCCCACTTTGATACGTTCCAGGGACAGCCAACTCCAGATCATGAGCATTGAGAAGCTTGGGGGACACGTAAGCCAACTCAAGATTGTTGAGTTGCGGTAACTGGCGTGCGATTCTTCTGAAGACTTGATAGTACAGATCCCAAGCTTGGTTGATATCTCCAAGATCCTTCGTTCTTTGGTAGGTAATGCACCATTCTCGAGCCTCTTGAAGATCACGACCGAATGTTTGAGCGAAGGAGATTTCTCGCAAGGTCTCCGGGCCGTTATCAAGCATATCGTGCAAAGGTGCGAGTGTGTTGAACATGCCTTCGATGTTGTGGTCGCCAAAGTACAGTCTGGATGCCTCTTCGAGACCTTCATGCCATTGCTCATGCCATAACACTGCCACACGAATCAACTCTTTACTAACAAGATCTGCTTGGTCTACCAATTTCGGACTGTGTTGTCGCATACTATCCATGATTTGCATGGCTGATCGTGAACGACGTGTATTTGGGGCGGATTTCATGGCGACAGTCAATGGATAGACTAGTGCTTGCGGGTGAGCTCTGCCAACATCTGCAAGTAGATTGTGAATGGAAGCGCGAACGCGAGCATTTGGTTGGTTGATGCGTGCAATCAGTTGGGGAATGACTTCTAACCAAGTATCAACGCTAACAGAAGAGAATCCTTCGGTAACGGCTTGATTGACTTCTACATGGCCACCATGAGCGAACCAAAGAGTGAGAAGACGTAATGTATCTTGCAAAGAGCTTCCCTGCGACAGAGCAATTGACTTGAAGAAACCACGAACAGCAGGAACGACGTGATTAACGACGACATTACCACCATTTACATCATGTAACTCATGCCCGGGGTCTGCCTGAACAGCCTGAACAATTTCAAAATTTGCCAAAGCCCAGGCATGCCATGCCTTGTACCATTGTGGATTAAAGTGAGTGGCTGCTTTATACGAGGCAAGGATATCGTTAAGATTGTCGGTTTGCCAGTTACCTTTCTTCTGAGCAACCTGCCACTCTCCTTGTTTTAGACAGCACCTAGCAAGGAGTGTGGTATGATCAGCCAAGCCCTTTGGTGTTAGCAGACTGTGGGAATTTGTCCCGAGACCATTAGTGTAACCATTTCCATTCATCATCCCATTCGTACCATTATGAAGGTTCATGGCATGCATGTCATTTATGATGCCCCCTTGAGTTGCGATCTGTGCTTGTTGTAATTTCTCTGCCAGCCCAGATGTGAATATCTTAAGAGCCTCCAATGCTTGAGATTGCTTGCCGACAGCCCAGTGGAACTTCAATATCGCATACTGAACCGGAGCTTCAATATGTTTATTTGAAACCCTAACTCGTCTATCTCCGTTTGCACTCTCCACAATCTGAGGTAATACCACATCCAGGCTCTCATCGCCGCCCATTAAAGTTTTGAGGTGCTTTTCAGCCAGGCCCATTCTTCCGGACTTCCTACATAAGTTCGCAAATTTGATAGACATCTGCATGTTCTCCATTGGAGTTATGACCAAAGCTCTCAACTTCAACATTCTCTGCCAAACCTCAACATTTCGTTGACATCCGAGTAAACGAGTCTCCCAGGTTTGACGCATAACTTCCTGCTTGGCTGGGTTGTTGTTGCTCTGCTTATATATACTGAGCTCTTCCAACTCTGCAAGCATCTGTACCCGAACAACAACCGTGTAGGCTCTATTATAAGACTCGCTAACCAAAGCACTCAATTCGGTGTCTAATCCTTCTCTGGCCTTTTGAACGAAAAGAGCAGCCTCGCGAAATTGATTGCGATGCAAGGCAAGAATTGCTCCAAAGAATGATCGATCTGGTGTATGACTCTTCATGACACTCAAGTAATCGTCCATAAGATCCCACTTTCTGAGACCCCAAGCAGCTGCTGTGGCCAAAGGAGCAATGGCTCTCTTGATCTCGAGTGACGAGGTATGCCATTTATCTTCAGCCAAGGCCGAGAGTGATTCCCACTCTCCCAAGGCATGTAGACATCTCATTTTACCCATTATAACATCGAAAGTCTCTGCTTGGTCTGGAAAATCCTCCTCGCGCCTTTTGTAAAATTCAAGAGCCTCTTCCCATCTCTCGAGCTTCTCGAACCAAGTCTCTCGTAATGTGATACCATCCTTGTAGAGTTGCGCTTTTCGTAAAATACCGATTGCGGCATCATACTGCTGTAGCTGATTGTTAATTTGAATCAATGCTTCAACAGCTCCACTAGTTTGATCTTGACAAAACTCCAGTTCCTTGTAGTGAAGAGCCTTGGCCCAGGCATGGCACCTACCGGCCTCTCGTCCCAGAACCCTTATATCAATTGGTAAGGCTTTATCGTCGTGCTCCATAAACTCTGCAAGGTTCAGCAAGATGCCCAAAAGATCGGGAGTGACGTGAGGAGATTTGATCGCCATTTCGATATTCTGTATCAGATCATCCTGATAACCTTCGAATAGCTCTCCCCAACATGAGACGAAAGCAGAATTAAACAGTTCTCTTGCAAGGGGTGGATATACTGAAGCCAATTGAGCACATGACCTAAGTGCGTGATTTGGTGACTCCAATAATACGGATGCACTAAATTTGCGCATCCATTCCTGCCAATCCTCCTTGGTGGATTTCCCTGTTGCATCCCAAGCAGCCTTCAAGTGGACAGGATTGCTGTCCAGTTTTTTATTTGAAACATCCGAGAAGTCTACTTCATCGGATTGATTCAGATAACGTTCTTCAGCACTCAGATCTTGCGGTAAAGGTTCTCCCTTTTGGAGTTTACTAACCAAGAGTTCGTAATTTTGATGCTGAATTTGGTGACTATTGAGAACTTTGTTGATTGTGCCGGCAAAGTGTAGATAATCCCTTCCGAGCTGGAAGATTAGAGCACAAAGGGTATCAAGTGATGCCAATCTCAATGAGCTATCGCTACCAGCCAATACCCTCGAAAGGGGATGTATGATTTTCGAGGCGTAATCGTTTAGGTTGACATGTCTTGAGATCTTACCGATAGTTTCAATCGCGGCTTTTCGGATAAATGAAGGCTGCTGAGGTTTCTCAAATACGTTAACGATAACAGGCACGATCAAATGCATATACTCCTCAGCGCTAGGACCAAACACGAGAAAAGCATGTAGCACACGCTCTGAAGGAAGTCGTCTTGTTGTAGTATCCTTTTCGAGCACGCCCAACATAAGTGGCAGTAGGCTAGCCAAATAAACCTTGAATTCGCCTTCTAGAGATCTCGAGATAGCCTCAACGAGGTGAAGTATGTTAGCTTGCAGTGGCGGAGACTCATTCCAGTATTCTTGAAGTACCACAACAATCTCTGGTAAGTAATTACGGATGTGCTGTCGGACGATGGTTACCAGCAAACTTAATTGACTGAAGTATGACTCAAGGCGGGTTTGTGGAGAGGTTCGAATTACAGACAAAAATGCAGGAATGATCTTATCAAGAAAAGAAACGCATTCTAGTCCCAAGGTCCTGAAAATGGACATGATGGCTTCGATAACCATAGCATGGTGTTGATTAAGGGATGGGTCCTTCAAAATGTTGAGAAGAGCATTTATCACAACAGTTGGGAAGTATTCTTTGTTGGAAGGTGTCAGTCCCGTCATCATAAGAGATATATCAGTCATCTGGTTTGACTCCAGACGTAATTGCATCTCTGGAGATCGCTCCTCAACTTGTTGATGTCGATATGGATCCAAAGCACCAAGTATACCCATTAGTTTGATAGTCTCTTGTCGCAATGGTCCTCGTTGTGGTTCTCCTCGAATGATATTTTGCAAAATCTCCAAAAGTCGAGGGTATTCCAGATATGGCTTAATGACATAGCCTGAGTTGCTTGCCAGTTGACCTAAAGTTCGTAAAGAAGCTTCACGTTTGGCAGAAGAGATTTGATCCTGCAGAGCTTCGATGATTATAGGCATGAGCTGCTTGATGAATGGAATCATGCCCTCTCCTCCAACACAGGCAAGTTCGCCGATAGCCTTCATGATTGTGGCAGCCACAGCTGGACTAGGATCGCGAGCTTTGGGCAATAAAACATCCATCATAGGAGTAACATATGGTTTAATCAATTTCTGTGAGTTTTGAACGAGTAAGCTAAGCAGTTTAGCGCTTTCTTCTTTATTTCTCGCTACGTCGGAGAACTCAAGTTCTGTGAGCATTTGAATGAGGACCTTTCGCAAAGAAGGAATGACATATGCAGGATTTACATGCGTCAAGCGGCCAATAATTGTGATAGCGACTTCACGGATTTGGAATACTTCGTCATTCAAGGCAAAGAACAGAGTTCGGATGTTCTCTGCTTTGGCAAGATGTCGATCGAATCGTTCGTCAAGAGCAGCTAAAACCACTCTTCGAATGCTAGGATCCGGATCTCCAACACCGACGGTAAGTAATTTCTCAATAACTTCGCTAACGACTTGAATCGCATGGTGACTCGTTTGATTAACAATAGGATCTCGGACATAAAGTTGACAGCACGTCAAAGCAGCTGCCTCTCTTATCTCTGGATTCTCGTCTTCAACATATTTGATTGCGACATCGCGCACAAATTCATTTAGAACATGTCCAGAAAAGTCAAAACTGCCTAGAGTATTAAGGGCTAGCTTGATTTCGCTTTGGCGGTGCTCATATGCTTGTGGGTCTTTTGAGTCTTTTGGCACAACTGGCGCAGCGGCAATGTTGTTTGGTGTAGGGGCTCCCAGCGGTTTAAATGGCTCCCCACAGAGAACCTTGCTCAACATGTCCAGCAGTCTTTCTTGGATGATAGGCTTTACTGGTGGTATATAGAAAGCCATATCCACCAAAGCTTGAGTCAACTTGGGACTTAGCTCACATGCGAATATAGGGTCTAAAAGTGCCTCCATATACTTGCTGAGGGTTTGCCCAACTGCGACTGCTAATCTGCTGATGCAATCAAAGACTGGGTCCACTGTGCCGAGTCGTCTCCTGAAGGGAATGGTTAGCTTGCATATGTACATGAGATTCCGGCAGAACTTACGACTTCAATGACAAGCCTTCTCTGACATATATTAAAACTCCGTCTAGGTAAGAGGCAATAGCACTTTTGACAGCATTGGCGATATTTCCAATAGCCAGAAATGCGTCATTTCTATCTTTATCCTTCTTGAGCATACCGGATAAGAACACCATAAACCTGTGAAGGTAGGATTGAGCAAACTCGGTGGGAGAATAGTTCGCCAATTCGGGTATCAGCATAACAACGGTTTTACGAATCTGTGCGTCTCGGTGATCTTTGTGTCGAAAAACGATTTCGCAGACCTCTGGATAATGCTCATGCATAAACATACCACCTTGCTGCAGAAGCTCCTTAATTACAAGAAGGGATCCATGGATATGTTCCACAGTCCCTTGTCTCACACCCTGAACAGCTTCGTCGTAGATCTTTGCCTGCCATGTCTGTCGTAAAGTTGGATCTCTCTCCCTAATTATCTGAAAGCATGCACTTATAGCTTCTGCTGCAGTCTGTCGGATGAGAAGTCGCTGATCTCTCAGACCTACCCATATCTGATCGAATATTAGTCCAACAAAAGTGTAAACCAGTGTTGGAGAGTTTCTGCCCAATTCTCGCAAAACCAGAACCGCGCTATATCTTTTTTCTTCGATTCGATCGGACTGTAAATATTCCAAGGCGGTTTTAATCTCACTCTCCACCAGGTCCGACACCAGCGAACCTCCAGGCCTACACATCTTCCCCAATGCCATTGCCGCCGGTTGCATAGGAGCAAGATCCTTCCCTCTCAATATGTTTCGAAGGGATTGTCCGAATCGGGTGACTCGTTGTCCGACTTCTATACCGTCGAAATCGACCAGCGCATCGATAGCATATATACCACCAGTTCGCTCAACATCTCCATGGTGACCGATGAGGCTGGTGATTTTTCCACTGACAATATTGGAAAACTCCGTGTATCGTTCCTGGGGAAAGTCTACCAGAACATTGATTAGTTCCCATTCCCATAGACTAGTATGAAATGTGAGCCTCACCTCTAGAAGCAACCTCCAGCAACTCTCTCAACTCCAAGGCTGCTCTCTTTCGTTGTTCATCACTCCTACATCCGAATTATTAGCTACCAACACCGCATAGCAATATACTCAGTTGCGTCAAGCTAACCGTGATCGTAAATCTGCCACAATGCGATTCAAGGCATCAAATGCTTGATTAGATTGTTGTGACATCTTGGCGTCTTTTCAGAGCTTCTCTCTCAATGGATGAGTTTGCAGTTCAACCAGCAACAGTATTATGCGCATTCCATCCTCGTCCTCGTCCTCGTCCTTGTGCGGCTACCCAGCTTAGTAATTGTTTTCGTTGTTGTATTTGTTTTTGAAGAAACCGGCAATTTGATTATGGGCAGGCAAGAGTTTGAAATGCTCACTGTCTTATAAGTTACCTGGGTAGTTGTTAATGACGGGGAGCTCGATGTTTTGATGCCGAACAGACGAGTTCGAGGTGAAAAGTACGCTAAATCACACATTCACTAATACGGTGCGTGGCGATAACGACCTTATCAGTAAAACGGCAAGACCGCCTCAAGAACTTCAAAGACCGCCTCAGTCAAAAGGTCGAACCATCTTTCCTACGTCGAAAAAAGAAAAAAGACTTATTTCGTCTCACTCATCAACAAGTCGCTCCATGAAAATCATTCGTTTCATATCTTCAAGGGTTTGAATTTATACCAATACAGAGCATATATATTTCCTCGTCATGGGTAACGATGGTGGAAGTATTCCTACTCGTCGCGAACTTGTAAAAGAAGCCGCCCGCAATCCAAATACTTCAGAATTAAAAGCTACCCTTCACGAATCACAGACACACGCCTGGACATATTGTCCTCTCTCCAATAAACCTCTCACTACGCCTATCGTATCCGATTGCGCCGGAACGCTCTACAACAAAGATGCCATTCTCGAACAATTACTTCCTAAAGACGATGATGTCCCCGCTTCTGTCATAAGGGAAAAGGAAGAGATTCTGCAGGGACGAGTTAAGGGACTTCGCGATATTGTAGAAGTTAAATTCTCCACGGTCAAGGAAGATAAGGAAGAAAAAAAGATATGTCCTATAACCAGTAAGGAGTTGGGAGCTGGTACCAGAGCTGTCTATTTAGTGCCTTGTGGACATGCGTTCTCAGAAGTTGCGATCAAAGAGTTAAAAAGTGATACATGTGTGGAGTGTAATGAGGGATATACTGCGGAGAATGTCATATCTATACTTCCCATATCAAAAGAAGATATCTCAAGATTAGCATTGCGAGCGAGTAAGCTGAAGGAAGGAGGATTAACTCATTCGCTGAAGAAAGCTCCAGGGGCGAAAAAAAAAAGAAAGCACGCGACAGAAACAGAGTCTGCGGTCCCCTCGGAAAGTGGAAAAGAAAACTATCTTCACAGGAACCAATCTCAAGCGAAAGAAAATGGAGTCGCCGACAAGACCCAGGCTCGAATACAAGAGAATGGAAATGGGCCAGCGACAACAAAGTTAAATAATGGACCATCCACAGTACCTTCAGGTATCAAAAATGCATCAGCGGCAAACCTAACAGCCAAAGTTTTAGAAGAGCAAGAGGAACGAAACAAAAGACGAAAGTTGGAGATGAATGACAATCTTAAGAGTTTGTTTTCGAATACCGGATACAATGCACAGAATCAAAAGGGTGGGGATTTCATGACAAGAGGGTTCTCGATGAACAAAAAATCTTAAGGGAACATGGTACAGGAAAGATGAGAAAGCGTGGCGTTAGGTGTTGTTGATTAGGGGGCTTGATTTCTGTGGGATATCGTCCCCGATTTGTACATCATATACCAATTGACAATTGCATGATATCAATTTTTCCAGAGCAGTATCATAGTTACGGAAGCTTTTGAGGGTGTGGATGAATCAGTAGTCACAAACTTCTTCCTCTTCCCCATATCTACCAGAACCATGAGAGCCTCTCTGTTAGTACAGAATTGCTCTCCACATACTAATATATTTCTATGTTTCGTATCCTCACAACGCATCAGGTTTCGACTTCACTCTCAATTCTACATCCTTTCTTACAATCGAGTAGAAGTATATTTTGCATTCAATCAAGCATTTTGGTTCCTGGGACTCGACCAACCTGGACCTATCCCGAAATCCCTCTATTTGTCATATATACACTTTCTGCTCACCATATGTCCCAGGTGATATTCATCTTCGACCCCAAGCTTTCATTCCATATATACGCTATTTCTCCAATGTCTTTCTTGCCCATTCCACTACTGCATACTGAAGTTGAGCTTGGCCGAACGATTGCAAGGGAAATTTTTGCTTTGATTAATCATCTTGCTTTGTTTATATACTTAAGTAGTCTTGAATCCCTATCTCGAATCTACCGGGGCAATGTATTATGGAGAGCGATGTTTAAGTACTGCGTGCGATTAACCCTTTTACTTTGTTAGAAGGCCAGCATCTGCACTACATGGAACATGACTACGTTAAATAGCCGAACGCTCACGACAACGACGAATGAGGCCCGTGAAAGGACAAGTTTTCAGTAAATATATTTCACCATCATCTCTATGCAACTCTGATCCAAATCCCATTTCATCTCAAATCGATCAAACTTTCACCCCTCCATTGAGTTTGCCCACCATTCTCCCACCTCTTGTACCTGGTTTCAACTCCCCCTTTATAATCTGCATTGCCCTCCAAGCACTCCACTCACTCACACTTCTCTCCTCCTCCTGTTCTCCTTCTTCCAACCTCGGAATCACCTCTTTACTCTCCAACCTCTTCATTGAAGCATTTTTTTCCGATCTCACCAAATAAGCTAAACTCTGCCTCGTAACGCCCGCCTGTTCTCCCGGCGCAGTAACAGCCCGATGGAGTAAGCTCCGTAATATTCCACCTGTCCATTCGACCATCGTGTCTCCGATATTTGTCAGTGCGCAGCCTGGTACCGGACGGATGTATTGCCAATTCTCATTACGGTTTTCTGCTGAGGGAAGAATTTGTAAACCCCCTGCGATATTGAAGAGCATCGTTATGGTTCCAATATCTGTATGGCCGCCTAATGTGATCTGATGATCTTGTGTCGATGATTGAGGACGACTAAGTAGCATACGTAAAGAAGTATCTGATTCCTTGTCTAAAGAGTTTAGGGACACTAGGGTGCCAGGTGCGAGACCCAGATATTTTTCAAGGTGGGCTAAAATCACGTTCAGAACTCCATGGGCGTGATAGAAGGACAATTTACATTCTTCACGGTGAGTTTCGATTGGCAAGGGGTTCGCACATGGTGAACTTGTTCCGAGTATGTCGTCTTGTCCGAGGGAATACATTGCTATGTTATCGAGTTTTCTGTCGTCGGTCTTCAATACACCAGGAGCTTTATATCTAGAGGTAGTGTAGTTAAGTTAATCGTCCATTTCTTCCCAAGTTTAAAATGTTGAATCAGCAGTGGGTGCCCAAACTAATGGAACAGCGCGAAAACTGAACTTAGCAATATCTCTTGAAAGATTGATTCAAGTGCTGCGAGAGTTGGTTTTATAGTATAAGATAAATCAACCAAACCATACGGAGGTTCCAGTCTTCCTCAAGAAGAGATTGGATTTATCACAAAACGTGGGAAGTTGGGAGATATCCCGGGATTCCCACCACCCACAAGTGAACACTTCCATAAAGAGTAAGATGAGATAAAAACGTACCCCAAAATACTTTTTGGGGGTTGGTATGCGTACTCCTTCAATACTTCATGATCAATAGTAAGTGTTGATGTAGTAATGTCAAACATCTTCTCTGCATCGCCTAGCAAAGTTTCACCTTGATCACCATTTCTCAGTTCCAAGAGGAAGAAACCGTATTCTTGGCATGCCTGAAAAAGCTTTTCGGACTCTTCATTCACATTATTTTTGAGTCGGTTGAATGAAATACTTGGAATGCTGGCAACGTTGAGATCGGCTGGAAATTCGGGATACTGATTGAAGTATTTAGAAGTAGGCATGATAATGTTTCTTTGAAGAACAATAATATCGTGTACAAGTTTGTTCTCTGGTCAAGAATATTTGACAGATTCATGAATGAGTATTGGAACGTGAAGCACTCCATTAATATACACGCTTTCCAACACATACTCACCGCAAACCTGCATCAGTGTTGCAAAACGTAGAATGATGCCCATTCGTCAACTGGGCATATCTATCATTTCATTCCAGAAAGGAAAGAATTCAATGCGTAAAAGAACGAACCAGGCATCAAATCCGCCCGCTTGCGTCAGCAACCGTTGCGATACTTGTTATCCTACACTACGGAGTTTCCCTCGAGAGAGAAAAGTGCACGACAACTGTTGGTATTGGTTTCTCCATAACCTCTAGTCAATTTAAGCTTTCCTGCAGTCTTTCCACGAGGCTTAACTAGAGGTTTGGATAAAATAAGGTAGACCCACCTATCATCTTCCATCGATTCGATAAGATATCATTAGATGAGTGGGGCCAGACATAGTCAATGATATGCTTGCTCTGTACGAAGCAAATAATCCAACTCATATGGATCGAATATGTGGAATCGTTAAGCAATTTTTTGGGAAGATAGTGGAAATGGTAAAGCCTCTGCCAGAAATTTCATCGATTCCACGCAATATTATCTTATATCATGAGACCAAATAAGAACTCCAGCATGGGAGCAAAGCGAGTATGAATTAGAGAGTACATATCGATGAGACTCTGTCACTCCAGGAACTGAACAGAAATGGTAGAATTGAGATCTCACCCACTTGAAAGCATCAAACAGAATGCTGTTAAGAATTGGAGTTAAATAAATCAATTCTTCAATCACATTGAAAAGCTTGTTAGAGCCGCATATAGAAATCAAGCTACCCAGGCATGTCACTAGACCCCGCTTCTGTGATCATGACTATGAATTATATACAAATTGCATGATTCATTGAACAAGCGAAGCAGCAAGAAAGTGTACAGTACAATAGAACGTAGTGATGCTGGCGTTTATGTTACAGCATAGTGCATAGCGGAGTACATATCATAATTCAATGAGATGAACTTATCCAATAAAAATCACTGACTGTATACCTTGTCATCTTGCGGATCTCATACGAATAAATTTAGGAAAATGAGAGCGACTGATAGGACTCAACAATCATCACACATTCAAGTTTTGTTGCTTGTCTTACTTTTCTTCTTTACTGACACCAGCAAACCTCGAAGTCAGATGGCATGAGTGTTGATTTCGAACTCAGACCAACGGGAAAAACGTATGTTATACTACTATAATAGTTACCTCGGAGGCCAAAGATCGTTTGGTTACTTGTCGCCAACAAAAGAGCCTTCAAAGCATCAAGTTACAAATAGATTGTACTCCCAAGTTTACGTTTGAGTGGTTGCAGATGCTGCAATATACTTGAACATGTTCCAGAATACACACATACAATATGGAACTCTTTTAATCAACAACAGTGGATTTTATTCAGACACAGCAAATTGCATAATAATGAAGTTAATAGCTTGAGATATACAGCTTACAACCTGTCTTTGAATACTAATATTATACACTGGTTTTAGAATAACTATCTTTGATCTCTATCCAAACGAAGAGCAATTTTTCAAATATTCTTTCTACACCAACAATATTAGTTCAACTCACCTCATTCGTCCTATCACTCGACTACCAAAATCATATCAAACCCAGGCCCATGAAATGTTTGAAGGCTATGCTTTGACTAAGTACACTCACGATGTAGTACCCCGCACGCAATCCTCCTTAGACTAGTGATATATAATCTCTTGTACGGGGTTTGACAGCATGAAATTGTGTTCACGGGAGTTTGATGTTCGTACGAGCACTCGTACGTCTTGGAGGTAGGCTTTTATATTATAATAATAATGAATTATTATAATATTAGTGGAAGACTTAGTCACTTTAGGCTTAGGGACGAATCGAATATATATAATAATAGTTGAATTGAAGTCAAATTATAAATATCAATTGAATTGAATTAAATTTGCTTGCTTTTTTTTATTTTAGGTTTTCTTTAAAGAATATCCTAGGTTTATATAGTTTATAATGAAATTCTAGTAGTTTCTATGCTTATAAATAAGATCGATTTAAATCGAATCTTATAAAATCATTTTATATCATAAAAAGAAAATATAACCAATCAATTTAGTTCATTTATTAACAATCTTTCATATGATTCCTTTTCATTCTATTCTATTAAAAATCAATTTGATAAGAGATATTACTATATTATGATATAATAATATAATTTTATAATATGAAATCATATTATACATATACTATTAATCGATATATAGCTTTATTAATAAGATATTAATAAGTGATTTAGTATACTTATTATAGAGTTTCACAGTAACCAAAACTGCTAATTAATTGATGCATTCTC
>PQXN01000447.1:0-20427 GCA_004786275.1 Botryotinia convoluta
ATAAAAACGATCTATTCAATATAGTATTAAAGTATTGAATATTCTCTTGCAGTAACGAAGTGGACGCTTCGTCAACGACGGATTCTGCCACCACAGGGTAAAGATAAAATATCTTTAAATACCAATACTCCTTGTAATTCTAATATCAAAAATAAATCAAAGAAACCAATTGATATATTTTTTATTAGTAAACTTTAGAATTATATCTTTCCAAAAGATCTTTTTGTAATAAGAAAGTTTTATAAAAGATTTTCATTTAGAATTGTAAACCATAAATATATCAATGAATATTTCCAATTCAAAAATACCGAATATACTAATGCTAAAGTTATTGATGTATTACTTCAAGATATAATTATATATAATTTCAATTTTTTCAGAAAGCAAGCTTTCGATACTATTAAGAGATTAATACTTTATCAATTCTATAAGATTCTATAATATTATAATATATATATCGATATTAATATAAATATTGAAAATACTCTTTTAAAAATCTTTTCACAAAAGAAATACTACAATTAAACCAAAAACCAACTTCTAAAGTATTAGACTAATAAAACACAACCATTTATATTTGCGAAATAAACTACTTTATTTATTAATCTTAATACAAAACCACAAGCTAATAACCCCCAGGATTTCAAAAAGAATACCAATATCGATACCAATAATCTTTTCGATAAACATTCCGAAGTTATTAAACGAAAACTATTTTTATTTAATCATTATAGTTATAGAGATATATATTTATCTATTCCCCATTCACTTTTATATATACTATTAGGAGATATACATATCCCCATTCCAGAGAAGATACTATCTACTAGAGAACCTAAAAATCTAAAAGATTATAAATTTAGATTATCAGAACAAAACAATACAACTTTGCTATATTTAGGCAAAGTTATATTGTTAGAAGCCTTAGGAGGTCTGCTAGATGACGATCCTAATAATTCTGATAACAATTGTAAAAATAATAGAGGTGATGGTAGAGGCAATAATAATAATGGTAGAAATAATAAAAAGCAAGATTATTTTGATTATTCTAATCGCAACAATAATGCCTGAAATAATAATCAGTATAATTAAAGCTATTGTCTTATTAATCTTTTGAAAATCTATAAAGATAACAATATGTATAAAGGTATCGATAACTCGTTTGATTTAAAAATCTCTATATTTAGTGAACACTGTTATAAAGTATTTGTACTAATCGAATTGATTATGACAGTTTTCCTAATTATGCTTTCAGAAGCAGCCAGAGACTACTATCAGGCAAATCTCAGCGATCTTCCTGACTTATATAAAGATTTGTATAAAATAATAATAAAAAACTTTAAAGGATCTGAGTATTAAAGAAATATATTCCTTAAATAAAATAATATTTCTTTTAAATCTTATATCAAAAAGAATCCTATTATAGATTTCCAAAAGATATTCAATATAATGATTATAGATCTTTATCTCTTACAGTATACTATTCCCATAAATATACACGACTCTCAATTATATTATATAAAGATATTATCCATATGCGATAGTATTCCTGAATGTTATATTGCAATCTGTAATCCTTGTCTTAGTATTACTGATCTTATTAATCAGATTAAGTAGATTATTGACTCTTATTAGAAAGCATTTCCGAGATGAAGTATATCAGCAACCGAAATTTTCCTTATAGATTGATATTTCTATAACAATAACTCCTCGAACTCCTTTTTTCGAAAACTATATAATAAGTATAATAAAAAGCAATCTTTTTTCGCATCATTTAATAAGGGCAAGAACAATTACTACTTCCCTGATTGCAAAAAGAAAGGCTACAAATACTACAAGTATAGTCAAAAGGAGAGAAATCAACTCAATGTTATGGGAGCTGCCTCTAGGGTCACGTGGAAGTGTCTAGAGTTCTCTCGAGGTGGTTTAGACTAGACTTCAAGTAGGAATTCGATAAGGTTGTAACTGATTGCAATTCTTGTAACTATAGTAATGAAACTAATAATTATTCTTGAGCATAAAGTTTTATATGATAATGAAACCCATTCCTTTATATAGATCTTTGTTTTATTTGAATAGCTGGGATAGCTGATTGTTTTTGAAACGCTGTCGTTTTTGAGCTATTTATTATGGGACACTAATTTTGTGATTCTTAATATCCTAGCTTATTCTTTTATTCTGGGACTAATCCCTTAGGACATTATTAATCCTAGTGAGGTTTTCTTGCTTATTGTGTTCTGTCTTTCCTAGGACCTATTGTCCTGGGAACTATGCTCTACGTTTCTAGGGTATCCTATAACTAATAATATATATATACCTGAGGCTCTCCTAAATGCTTAGCGTCCCCTGGTATATTGCAGTTGAATCACCGAGGCCTATAATATCATTATAGTCTATACGTTGGTGATTCTATAGTCTGTTATTAATCCGTTGTAACACTATCCCCTTCTTAACCTAGCACTTGTCCCAAGCGTTTATATTAGTATGTCTTCTCTTTCGCTTACTTAATAATTGTAATGCTTCTTTTTTTTTCTTTATTATACCTTTTCTAAATACTAACAAAAGAAAAGAACAAATCCGCCTTACTTGTTTTGTTGAACAGAAAGATTTCGAAATACTTTTATATTTGTTATGTGAACGTACTAATCGCAAATGTATTATTTTGTCTTCTGATTTTTTATGGTGTAGTGAATATATTCATAATAGCAAGAAATACAATGCTTAAGATCTATCTGAAAGTGATTGAAAGAGTTTATTTCAACAAAAGGAGAGATTAAATTAAAAAAAGGAAAAGGTTATAGCTAAAATTTTATGATTGTGGAAATAGAAGTGTTTTCTGTTGAAGTATGAATCCGAAATGCTTTATTATAGTTTGCAGATTCTCAATGAATTAGTGGAAGAGGAAGAAAAGGAGAAATTGGAAAAGGAGTGTATAGAAAAGGAAACTGCTGATGCTGCTACATTCGTTTTTAGTGATTCCTCTTCCTTCAATTTCTTTGATTCTTTGTTGCCTCTATTGTCTGATACCGAGCTTAAGGTTTTATTAACAAATGTGAGTATTTCAGATGAAATGCCTATAATTTCTTAGAGCAGCTGAGATTCTTCTTAAGTTCTCATATATTTTCCGAATATAGATAATCCAACCATTTGATAAAATACTTGACCTTGCCTCTAATATATTTGTAATCTAATATTGTTTCAATATTATATATAGCTTCTGAATTAACTAGTTCGATTTCCGTGAATAATGTATTAGGTGCTTCTAATAGTACTAGTTTGAACAAGGATATATAAAATACTGAGTGAATATTCATTGTATTTGATAATTTCAATTGATAATTAATTATTCCTATTATTTTATCAATCTTGAATAGTCCTAGTTTCCTATAATCGAATTTATTGCTTAGCCTTTTGGTTTTGATATTTTATTATAGCAAATAAACTTTATCCTCTTCTTTAAGCGTAGATTCCATACTACATTTCGTATTATAATACACCACTATTCTAAAAGATATGAATCTTAGATTAAGAGTCAGTTGCTCTTATAAGTCTTTTAATTATTCGATTTGTATTATTGCTGATTCAGTATTAACTTCTTATAGTATCAATGTTTGGTATGCTTTAGGATTGAACCCAAAGTTGGTGTATACCAGTGTTATCTTTGTGGTTTCCATTTCCGATATATTATATACGAACTGTGCTATAAGTAATAGCTCTATCCAATTGTTTTGTCAATAATTTACATAGCATCTAAGATATACTTCCATTGTTTGATTGGTTCTCTCTATTTGACCATCTATCTATAAGTGAAAGGCTGTTGATAGCTTTCTTTTAACACCCATAAGTGCTAATAAGGTGGCCCAGAATTTCGAGGTAAAGAACTTATCTCAATTCGAGATTATCTCATCTGGTACTCCATATATACTTACTATAACCCTAAGAAATATATATACTAGCTATTCAACATCCCATATTTCTCTAAATAATATCATATATACAAATTTGATTAGCCTATCTACTATATTGAGTATTATATCATACTCAATTCCTATAGTAGAGTCTTTCGAGAATAGTAGTTTAACTACAAAGTCCTATATAATAGACTTTTATAGCTAAGAAAGTATATCTGAGGTTTGGAGCTAACCATATGGAGCATATCATAATAACTTGTTTCATATACAGGTGTCGCAATTTCCAACAATTTCTTCAATTATCGTTCTTATTTGTAGGAAGTAACTGATTTCCTATATTTTTGCAAATGTCCTTGTAATTCCTTGATATCCATATACTAACAATCCATATTATTCCATTACAAATTCCTTAATCATTTGATTCAAAATATATACCTTCCCATAAAAGTATATGATTTCGTTTTCTATTATAAATTCTGATTCTATTGCCTTACATATGCATATAACTATAGCATCCTTATTGTAATATAATTGGATTTGGTTTCTGAAATGATTATCTTCCAATATATGAGTAGCTATAAGCTGTAATATATTATAAACCAGTAATTCGTCTTCTTTCTTAAATATTGTATATAATTCGTATGACTTATTCTCTTGGTATTCTGGTTTTTGACTAAAAGCATTGGCTCTAGCGTTTTCTGATCCTTTAACATATGAAATCTTGAAATTGTAATTAGCTATAGTCTCCGACCATCTGACCTATCATCTATTTAACTGCTTTGTTGTGGTAAAATTGTTGGAACACGTGACTGAGAACGTGACATATTGGGTCACGTTCTACCCCACACACGAAGTGTGTAGGTGGGGGTAATGTGTATATAGATTAGCAATTCCCCCTTCGGACGAAGGGGACAGACAGAATTACAATACTTTTATAATCCCATATACTTTTGTGTATATACTACCTTACTAGGTCAACCCAACACTGATTAGTGATTG
Organism: Botryotinia convoluta; assembly: GCA_004786275.1. Lineage (NCBI taxonomy): Eukaryota > Fungi > Ascomycota > Leotiomycetes > Helotiales > Sclerotiniaceae > Botryotinia > Botryotinia convoluta. Next base: position 4,911 of record PQXN01000447.1, read on the forward strand.
ATTAGACTCAATTACAGAATGGCAAGGATAAATTGAATAAGAAGAGATATCTTTCAATAAGACAAATAGAAATACAATAGCTGTAGTTGTATGTGTTTTGTATGGAAGAACTAGATTATTATATTTCTTGTACTATTTTTTTGAAATATATGCTAAAAAGAGATCCCTGATTATAGTTGTGTTTTCTTCAGGATATTATTGATTCGTTTTAAATCTTATTGATTTATATCGATCTTATCTGTATCTATCACACTTCTCATATAAGTCTTATAATATTACACTAATCTTTTTCCGATATAATACAACATTGGATATTCATTGAAAATGGTTTTCCCAATCCCAGAATCCCTTTTATACAAAGTAGACAAAAAAACTTAAGGAAAGCAATTAGACTCTCAAAGCACTAGTCTTATAGAAGGAAAGATCAATACTGATATTACTATATAGCTTGTCAATTCCTAATACAAATAATATAAAGGATACTGTTTATGGGACGAATTCCAAGAGTAGTACGAAGAATAGATAGAGGCTATATTCAAACTTGTACATCACTAAGTTCTCAAATTATTTCGAAAGTAGCTTATCATTTATAGCTTCCAAATTCGACAATCAAAAGAAGCTTTAAGCTATGCCAAAATCATTTCGGAAATCTTTACAAAAGAATCAATAGAATATATAGAAGAAATTACAAAAGAGGCAAATGAATTAAAACAAGAATATATTGATCCTTATTCTATTATCGAATTTGCAAAACCGAAAAATACCTCAATAGTTTTAGGCATATACAAAGCTATTCAACAATCAATCAAGAAACAAGAAACACCTTCAAACAATGAAAGACGATCTACATTGACTATACTATTTCAAAGACAATCTTTTCCACAATTTACTTCTAAATCAACATTTGAATTTAAAAGTATATTATCAATTATTCAAGCATTACAATCATTATATATATACAACCTTCTTTCAGACTTAATAAAAATATATAACAATAAGGATTATAAATATAGTAATAGAGAGTACAATTTTCTTGATTAAAAGCTTCAAATCTTCTACAAATTCTGTAGAAATGTCGGTATTAGATGAAATCAGTACAATCATATATTCTTAATAATACTAAAAGGCAATACTTTATTATTTTACTTTAACAAGATTGCTAGTAGAGATCTCAACTTTGAAGAAATATTAGTACTAATAAAAGTACATTTTGAAACTGAAGAATAACATCAGAAATACCTCACTGAATGATATAATACGATATTTCCGTAAGTCATACGAAGCAATCCAGAAAAGATACTTCCTTAATAATTAGAGATTCTATTTGATAGTCTTCGGAATCTTCAATACGATTTAATCGATTTGTACCAATCAGAACTAATGCTTTGAGATCAGATTATAAATGCTTATCGCAATGTTCCTAAGTGTAACCTTGTTTTATTATAACCAGCTTTGTTATATGAAGATCTTTATATCGATCTACAAAATACTATTAGACAAGTAGAACATACAAAAATAATAAGCTCTTTCATATTAAATAACTTGCCCAATATAAAAATTCACTGGATGGATTGTATATATAAAAGCCGAGATTCATTTCGTAATCAAAACCGATTCCATGGAGACTGAAATAGAGGAAGATTTCCCTGAAGCTGCTTGGCAATACAATCGATAAGACAATCTCAATATTCCCAAAACAACCCTTATACAGCATTAAAATGCTATATATACAAGCAACCAAATTGTTGATCAACAAATCACCCTGCAGAAAAACGAAAACCTTAATATAATCAATTCATAATAGAATATCAAATAGATAAAACCCAATTTTATTAATTCCTTTTCATATACGAAGGCAATCAGAATAATGCCGAAAACGAATTTGACGAAATTTCAAATGAATAGAATAATATTAAATATCAGCAAATTGATTCTTCAAATAATAAATTAGTAGAATATAAAATATATTTTATTGAAATAGAATCAATTAATAGAATATACACAACTGAACTCCTTAGCAGATAATCCCTTATACACACATATCTACAACAAGATTAATTTGAGCAGAAGTACAAAAAGACAATTGATAGATATAAGATTTTTCAATTCGAAGATCGATATTCGGCCAATGTTTTTCAAGGTATTATTCCTAACACTAATACATCAGGAGTATCAACAGCAGAAAAGCTCCAAATTCAAGCATTAAAAAGAGAAAAGAATATGAGATATACAAATAATTCTCAATACAATATCAAATTCGGAAAAGGTTCTATATAATCACAAGATAATATTACAATCGAAATACTATTTGGAAATGTTACCTTCTCAATTGTACCAATAAACACATCATTTCTTATATACATTCAAGATATAGATCGTCTACAAATGTTGCTTAACAACCTCTCCGACAAATTCATTGAAGATTTGATTACCTGTTTATACAAAAGCTTGCAGATCTTTTGAATCGAGCTGGATATACTAATATAGACACTTATACAATCGAAAAACTCAATAAGTTTTGCAAGCATTGTCAATTTTATACAAAATCTTCAGAACGCTTTAAGTTTACAATCAAAAACGATATTGAATTCAATTATTCTATTATACTTGATATATTTTATATTAATGGAAACCCAGTTTTATATATCATTGATGAAGTAACTGTATATAATGCTGTAACATTTGTATGAGACATATCTATTAAAACTGTATGGAATGCTATTCGAAGATGTTGGATCGATATATATCTAGGTTCATTAGATTATATATTTCACGATGCAGGTACGAACTTTGTATTAGAAGAATTCAGATAAAATGCGAAATCCCTTCAAATCGATATTCGAAAGGTTTCTGTTGAGGCTTATAATGCAATTGGAAAAGTTGAGAGATACTATGCTTCAATACGATGTGCGTATGATATATTCAAGAATGAACTCAAAGACGATAATCTCGAAAAAGAAACAATATTGTAAATAGTAGTAAAGGCAGTAAATAATACTGCTAGCCTGAATAGACTTATATCAATACTACTTGTTTATGGGGCTTACCCTTGGATGATATTGTACGATCTATTATTGTAATCTATTATAAGATGAGTAATAGTATATTGTTTTGCAATAAAAGAAGTATATGAAATCTAAGTAAAACAAATAATCCAAGATGCACTTGCTACTCGAAATAGTTCTGATATATATAAAACATTCAATTTACCCCTCAATTCTTTAGTACGAGTATAGAGAGAAAGAAAAGATTGGACAGGACCGTACAGATTACTTACAATTACTAATCAAAATTGTACAATCGATCTCCCTTATAGCCCAACAGAGTTTCGTATTACAATAGTAAAACCATTTTATAAAGAGATACATACAAAAACACCCGAAACAAGCCAATTATCACCTACATTGGAAGTGTTTTTAATAACCCCTCCAAAAGTCAAGAAATCAATACCTAAAACTTACGAATTACAAAATTCTGTACAAACTCCCAAACAGATTCCCATCCCCACTTTTACTCAGCATACAACCCTCAAAATGGAAATCCCTAGAATATTACTACCTCAAAACGTTCATACAATCAATAACGAGTACAATCAACTTCTTACAGTTATACAAGATAATCGAGATCTAATAGAAGTATTTATTATAAAGAAAGAACAAAAGGCTTTGGAAATTGCAATTGAGAATAGAGTTAATGATATTTTGTTTTTTTTATTTCATTATTTTATAGTTTTTTTTCCTTCCTTTTTGAAGTTTTCAATAAAACAATTAAGTTCCAATTCAGAAAAACAGAAAGATAACCCAAGGATTATATAATAACAAATAGAATATACAAGCTAATCGACAACAAAAAGTTCTTCGGCGGAATCAGAATTAAGTAAAAGATGCTCTTTATAAGTATCAAAGAACTTTGGATCGGTTAATGGAGGAGGAGTAGGATTTCGATTGGGAAAAGTGCAAGGAGAAGAAGACGGAGGATTATTTCGTTCACAAGTGTTTCCGGTATGTGGATGATTGGATTGTATATATCAAATCCTATAATCTCTTTATTTACAATTCCTGCAATTATTACCAAAATGATCTGGCATATAGCAACAATCCGAAAAAAGTGTTAACCTATGACGACGACACTTCCTATAAGAACCCTCAACAAGAGTCCCCCGATTTTGTATCAATATATTATTTATATATAAAGATTACATTATACAAACTTAAACAGATATAATTCGATTATAGATATATATAATATTATTGCCTGGTATTGCTAATAGAGCAAGTTGAAGACTATTGTGACAATATTGTGTGAGGGCCTGTCCCCCAATGAAAAAAACAAGATTTTGATTTGGCACTGCCGCTGTATTTGTTGCATTATATAACTGAAAAGCTCTATTTGTACAAAAATATCAGCATATTATATATAATACTATACTAGTAGTAAGTGTGGGATAATATTTGGTACGATCGGCTGATTCCTCGGCAAAGGTAAGATATACATTTCGGATGATTGGTTAATTTCGATTTTTCTATGTTTTTGATTATATTAGTATAGTATCAGACCCAGGTATATTGTTCGATATAGCCGAAGAATATGTACATAATGGAAAGCTTCAGATTTTGATGGTTTTAATGGAGTTTAGTATAATATTTTGATTTATTTGGATTAAGTTTTCTATACTCATTTGATTCACTATGAGAGCAAGGATTGAATTAAGCAATGAGGTAACTGTTTATTATAAGTTCTATATATCAATCTGATTTGTACGAACTGCTTTTGTACGAAAAAGAAAAAGTTAAGTCTGTATTGAAACATGTGACTGAGAATATAACATATTGGGTCACGTTCTACTCTATATACAAAGTGTGTAGGTGGGGGTAATGTATATATAGATTAGTAATTCCCTTTTCGGACAAAGGGGACAGACAGAATTACAATACTTTTATAACCCCATATGCTTTTGTGTATACACCACCTTACCAGGTCAACCCAACAAAAATAAACTAAGTTCTTATAATCTGTATACATCTATACTAGGTATTTTGATTCTTCTAAATAAACTTGCTATTCTCTAAATGCATCGATTATTGCTAGTAATTCTTTGTTGTATATTTTGTAATTTAATTCGGCTGGTGATAGTTTTCGAGAATAGAATGCAATTGGTTGTCATTTCTCATTCTGGCCTGGTTGGCTCAAAACTGCGCCTATAGCGAAATCTGAGGAATCCGTTTCCACTATAATTAGTTTCTCAGGATTGAATGTTAACAATATTAGCTTCTTTGCTATTACTTATTTGAGTGTATCAAATAACTTCTATGCCTTAATGATTTATTCGAAACTTCCTTGATCCTTTTTGATTAAATTGATTAAGGATATTGTAATCCCTGAATAACCTCTAATAAACCTTCAATAAAAATTGATAAATCCTAGAAAGGACTGTAATTCTTTAATCATATTTGACTGCTTCTACTCAAGCACTACCTTAACCTTATCCTTGTTTATCTTAAGCCTTTGACTTGATATAGTGAATCCTAGAAACTCTATTTCTGTAATATAGAATTCACATTTGCTTAATTTACATAGCAAATCAGCTTTAATTAAACTTTCAAGAATATTACTAATATCTTTGATATATTGAACCTCGTTATTTGAATATACTAAAATATTATTTAAGTAGTATATATAACAAGTGTTCAAGTATTATAATAGTATATTGTTTATAAGTCTTATAAAAATAGCTAATATATTGGTTAGCCCGAATGATATAACTTGATATTTGTATAGTTTGTATCTTATCTTAAAAGCAGTCTTCTATTCTTCGCCTTTCTTTATTCTAATCAAGTGATATCTATTTCGTAAATCTATCTTAATAAATATTATTGCTTCGCCTAATCGATTTCTTAATTCCATAACTAATGGAAATAGATATCGATCCTTTTTTGTAAGTGTGTTGAACTTTCTGTAATCTATAACTAATCTCTTAGTACCATTTTTCTTGGGTACTCATATAGTTGGACTTGCCATTTGGGATGTGGATTCTCTGATCCATCCTTTAGCCAAGTTGTTGTTGATATATTCTTTGAGTGTTTTTAGCTTATCGACTGATATTGAATAAATTGGGGTGTGTATAGGTATCTTGCCTTCCTTCAATATTATTTTGTAATCCTATGGCTTGTATTCTGGTAAAGCCTTATGGACCCCTGATTCTTTGAAAATATATTTGTATTTCTTATACTGTTCTGGTATTATAGACTCCTTTACCTTGATTGCGATTTCCTGCCATATTGTTGGCTTCTGCATTTATAAAGAAGATATACTAGTCTTTACTCTTAATAGAGAACCCTAAACTAGATATTCTATATCACTAATGTTGTTTACATTCAACTCTTCTTGATACGTATTATGTCTCACAAACGCCTTGAATATATTATCATGACTATCCTTGTACTAATCAAATGTTATTATTCCTTGTGACCAATCTATTCTGGAATTATATGCTTTCAATTATAGTATTCCTAAAATGATTTATTGTTAGTTCAATGGTATAACATCAAACTATATAACCTTCGAATATTGGATCATATTTATTCGCACTAATTGTATCTCCTGTGAAACATTCCTATCAGATTCTGCTAGCTGTTTATCAATTAACTACAATTAGTAGGGGTTTTGCTTCCTCTGAAGTAAGACTCCTAAGTACTTTACAACTTCTGATGCAATAAAATTTCCTATAGCCTTTGAATCTATTATGACTTATTATATTTATCCATTTATTTTGATTCTATAATATATTTGTCCTACTTATTCTATAATATTCAGCTATAATATAATTTATTTATTTTCGCTATTCTAGATAATCTCATCAACAAATATTATATATCAAGGCTTTTCCTTTTTTAGATAGATAATACTTATTCCTAATCTAATTTTGTTATCAAGTAAATCCCTTTATAGAGTATATCAATAGTTCTCTTGAGTGACTTTCATTATTATACCCACAACTAATAGTAGTATTATGGCCTAAGCTTGGACCTAATGTTCTTCTCCCACTCTTCTGCATAAAAATAGAACCTGATTCTCATTTCTTTCAGATATATAATAATAAAACATTTCCCATAATTCTTCTTTATCTAATTATTAAAGATAATCAATATTAATTCTTTTTACAAATAATATATTTATAGTAATTCCAAACTATAGAATTCGATACTAATTGATGTATCAAATCTCATATGATTCACCCTCTTCAATATCTATTACACTAAAATCCTCATTTATAGTTCCTTTGTTTGTATTTCCAAATTTCCAGATACAACAATTCCATTAGTCAATACCTTAAATGGACCATAATTCTCCTAACTGCAAATCTTTATTTACCCATGAGAAACACTCAACCTCTTCTTCTTCTTCGAGCTCTTCTTTGTAAGCTAATAATAGTATAGCTAGCCCTATTATACTAACAGTACACAATTGTAGTGTGAAAATAATATTAAATTAGCCCTTGCTAAACTTATTCTTAAAGTTGCTTTTTTTACTTCTTGTTTTCTTACTTCGATATTCTACTACCCGATGCCCTACTTTTCCATATTCAAAGCATAAATTATTTTTTCATCTTTATTTCTTTTCCGGATTATTATTCCCGTTTTTGTAGTATATAACATCAAGTTTTATAAGATCTCTATATCTCTGTGGATTATAATATAATCTACCCTCATTTTTGCAGTAACACCCTTGCTTTTGATTTCCTTAGGGTTTATATAATCTTTGACTTTATTGATATTAATAAAAACAATTATCTGATTGGATAAAATCCTAAATTAAATCATTCAAGTTTACACTTTTAATAGATCTTTCTAATTCCAATCTGACTTCTAGTTTGAGTCCTTTACAATAGTAATTTATAATAGCAATGTTATCCCATTTAATTGTTCCCATATATCTTCGGAATTCTATAGCATACTTCAATACTGATTCTATCTACTTGAAATTGAAAATCTTATCTTCCACTACCTCTAGTTTATTAGAATTCTCAAAGGTTCTATAAATCTCTATTTTAAATCCTTCAAAACTATTAAAGATTATTCAAATGAATTATATACAATTCTAATTATTATACTCAAAATAATCTTACAAATATAATTAAATCCACTTACTTGCTTCTCCTCAAAGATAGAATACAGCCTATACACTCTTGGATTCTGTGACTATGAACTTGTTCTTATTGAATTGGAAATAGATTTCTAGCTGCAAAAGGAAAGTGTCGAGTTTTTGTCGACTATCTTGATACTTGTTTAGTAAGACTATTTTAAGGGTTTTATTGATAATAATCTCTTTTAGAGTATTAGTTATCTTGATGTCATTAATATCTGCTATAAATACAGACTAATCTGTAGCGATATTTCTAGATGTCATATTTAGCGATAGTTTATTGAATTAATACTTGAAGCAGAAATAATACTCAAAGTGTTACAGGAACTACCTTTAGGGTTATGTGGAAGTGTTTAGAGTTCTCTCGAGGTGGTTTAGACTAGACTTCAAATAGGAATTCGATAAGGTTATAACTAATTACAATTCTTGTAACTATAATAATAAAACTAATAATTATTCTTGAACACAAAGCTCTACATAATAATGAAACCCATTCCCTTATATAGATCTTCGTCTTACTTGAACAACTGAAACAGCTGGTTGCTCCTGGAGCACTGTCATTCCTAAGCTGTTCATTACAGAACACTAATCCCGTAACTCTTAATATCCTAGCTTATTCTTTTGTCCTAAAGCTAATCCCCTAGGATATTACTAATCCTAGTAAGACCTTCTTGCTTACTGCGTTCTGTCTTTCCTAGGACCTATTGTCCTGAGAACTATGCCCTACATTTCTAAAATATTCTATAACTAATAATATATATATGCCTAAGGCTCTCCTGGGTGCCTAGCGTCCCCCGATATACTGCAGTTGAATCACCGAGGCCTATAGTACCATTATAGCCTATACGTTGGTGATTCTACAGCCTGTTACTAATCCGTTTGTGATAAGTATAGTAATCTTAATAATAAGAGCTTCTAGAAACGCTATAATTAGTTTATCACGGATATGAGACAAGAAAATAATCAGGATGATAATGATAATAATAAAGATCATTTTATTAATTAATATTTTATTAACAATAATGATAATAATGTTAAAGAAGTGTTTAGAATATTCTTTATATTAATAGGTATATACAATAAATCTCAGATAACAATTATTCTCAATAATATAATAAGCATTTATACATTGATAACTAAGGTATTTGTTATAGAAATAAAATGATATTATATTAACAAGTTCTTTAGTATCATGATCAATACTAATGTTGTTTAGAGATCAACTATTAAATATAATCAATATCTCGTATAGAAGATAATTAAGGATATCGAATATAATCCTGCAATTATTAGGTAAGTGATAGTACGATATAGTATTAGTGCAACCACTTCTATTAGCTCTTTTTGAATAGAACTTCTATTCGATATGGTAGAATAGAATATAATAGAAGCTGATATTCCATTTCTGTTGTATCTGACAGACATGGATAGGCTCAAGTTCAAGTACAATAATGTCAACAATATTGCTATCACATCTAAATATACTTTACCTGTTTTTCAATGATTCGGCTATGTGTTTCTGCTTTGGAAGATTAACTTTTAGAATATTATTCACAATTCTATCAATAGCGGAGAGTATTTACTTATAGAAATTGAGTTACAACAAATTCATAGATGATTCGGTTACCTATCTGCTTGCAAATTCTATAAAGTACTCAAGCGCTCTGGATATAATGAAGATTTCGAAGTAATCAAACAATTTATCAAATTCTATCATTATTACTAGATCCACAGCAAATCATTAGGCAGATTCAAGTTTTCTATCCTTAATAAAAACTTTGAGTTCAATTATACAATATTGATTAATATATTATATATCAATAATGATCCTGTCTTATATATTATTAATAAAACTATATATTTTTAGGCAGCTAGATAATTAAGTAATATATCTACAAAGTATATTTAGAATAAACTCTGCGAATACTAGATTGATATATATATTAGCCCTCCAGAGTATATTATTTATAATATAGATACTAACTTTGTTAAAAAAGAGTTTTGATAATATACTATATCAATATCTATTCAGACAAAGACTATTCCTATAAAAGTGTGTCATTCAATTAGTATTATTGAGAGATTTCATATACTACTATACAAATCTTACAAAATCATTTATAATAAAACTTACAAATTAGATACTAGCAAGATCGTTATACTTCAAATAACTATAAAAGCTATTAATAATATTACTAAACCAAATGATTTAGTATTTACATTACTCGTTTTCAATATGTTTCCCTATATAATTAAGATTGACTCTTTAATACCCACTATTCAATAATAAGCTACTATAATCTTTAAGATTATAATAAAGATTTGCAAATTGCATAGCTCTATAAAAGTACAGAAGATTATAAACATTTATAACAGCCCTTCAACTATTATACTTTATAGTTTACCTCCAAATAGTAATGTTCTAATATAGAGAGAAAACAATGGTACTATATCTGGTAAATAGAAAGAACTATTTATACTCATTAATATGAATAATGAAATATACATACTTAATTTATCTTATAAATCTACAAGATTTAGATCTACATTAATGAAACCCTATTACGGAAATAAGGATATTAACCAAATTGATCAAATTAATCAAATTGACTAAATTAATCAAATTGATCAAATTGACCAAATTAACCAAATTAATCAAATTAATCAAATTAACCAAATTAACCAAATTAATCAAATTAATCAAATTAACCAAATTAACCAAATTGATCAAATTGATTAAAACGACTATACAGATCAACTTCAGGCATATAATATAACTTTGTATTGGAAGTTGTGGCACGTGCGCTTAGCTACTGTGTATATATCACTTCCACTTCATAGTTAGATTTTACCTCAGTATGATTAATCTATATAATCAATATTACATATATTCCATTGGCCTGCTCCTTCATTGTGAACAGGTTATAAGCCCGATAGCTCTGCAGTAAGACTAAGGCTGAAAGCTTTTTGAATAGTTTATATTGCTAAAGTAGAGATTAACAACAAGAAGCTTTTATGCAATACAACATCAATATACAAAGTGTATATAACAAATAGATTACTGAGCAGTGATAACGAAGTAATTATTTACATCACGCTTTTTCTTCAAGTAAGAAAACTACAAGTTATTACTGAAAAGACCATCTATTCCGGCTTAATGTTGAAAAGCATCATCTGCTATATAGTATTCGATATCACTTCAAAAATCATTATTTACAAATCAAAATTCACTACTTTCAATTACCCCACCTTAAAAAAGAATTTCTCCCTTCAAACACTAGTACATCCAAATCGGGACAGCACAGTTTAAACAATTCCTCTTCCACTCTTTCATTCCATTATCAAACACACTCAAATCATCAACACAAGTTTTCTACTTGCAGAATCTCAAAATGAATGAAAATACTAGATCCAGAGATTACTCCAAGTACATCCCTTTTCTCACTTAAGAGAATTACAAATACTGGACTCATCAAATAAGAATTCAATTTCGAGGAAAAGATTGGTTTTATATATATAAAAAGATATTACACAAATATACATGGATTATAGTAGCTGATGATTTAATTCAGGATTTCGAAGAATTTTAAGTCTCTAGTAGCAACAACAATACTATCACAAAGATTCGATTCAATATCAACAAAAAGGCTATCTTTCTTAAAAACAATATTAATGTATTATTTTATATTTGTTGCTTATTATCTAATGATAATAAAGCTTTAATGGAAGAATATAATACAGTAAAGAAACTTTGGGATTATTTAGCTATCAAATACTCCAGAATCGATGATATTGTAGTAGACAAGTATCTCTTCAAGATCAAGATCTTCTTTTTTCAATCTAATGATATCCCTAATATAATTATTATAGGTGTCTAGAATAAGCTTAAAGATTTTCAATGAAAGCTTTTATCTGTAAATACTTCAGCTAGTACTTTGTGTATAAATAAATTACTTTTTCAAAATCTAATTTTGTTTTTTTCTAATGAATATAAAGCCATTATTAATATGATTTGTATTATTAGTTCTATTTTAAGTATTGATAATAAAATCAAGTATTTGTAGGCCAAAGAGGCAGAGATACAAAACTCTGGAGATTCAGCATATCTTGCAAAAGGAAAGAAATATATTCTATTTTATTATCAATATAAAATTAGTATAAGCTTGAAGATTAATATATTTATTGTTATTTGTGAATTCTACAACAAACCTGGTTACTCAGTTCTAAAATACTTTTAGCTTCGTTATACCAAATGTTTCTTGAAATCCGATTCAAAGTATAAACAAAAAAGAAAACAATCCATTTCTTTATTATAAAGAGATAAAAAGCATAAGGAATATAAGACTTATATCACTAAATCAAGCTTCGATATTATTGAAAGTATTATCAATGATAAATCTGATTCCGAGTATTATTATTTTATTAAAGAAAGTATTAATAAGGTATCCCTATTGTAATGGTATACTAATATTAATATTATCTTATATATATCTGATCAATATTCTCTTTTTAGAAGTCTAACTTATATTCTATAATAAAGGATAATAATTGGTAGAGAAGCTATGTACTCGGATGAATAAGGGATAGTGGATATAGTGTATAAGGATGGAATAAGGATATTGTTAACTGGGATGCTATATATATTTGAATTAAAAGTTAATCTATTCTCAGTCAAGAGAATTTGTAAGGTAGAACTTAAGGGTATATTTAGTTTCAAAGAGATGTATTTTATATCAGAAAACGATAAGAATAATAAGATTATCAAAGCTATAATAAAAGATGGGATATATATTATTTTGTATATAAAATTAGGATACAAAGATTCTGTATTCTTTGTATTCTTTGTAGAGATTATTGATGGTACAAAAGGGGAAATCAAAGAATTAATTATAATGGAGAAGGAAAGATACCTTATTTGGTATAGATGCTTTAATTATCTTGGTTTTGATAAAATCAGGAATCTGTATAAAATTATTATATTTCAGAGATCTATCAAGGTCTTTTCAACTTTTAATATTTGTGAAGTGTGTATTCTCATAAAGATGATTAACAGAATCCTAAGCTTAAGCTAATTAAGTACACAAAAATCCAAGAGACTAGAATTGATTCATTTCGATATTGCTAGCCCTTTCTCAAGATCCATTTGAGGATACAAATATTTTCTCCTTATTATTGATAGTGCTACAAGGGTAAATTGGGTTATCCTATTGAAGCAGAAGAGCAATACAATATTCTTATTGAAAACCTGGAAGTAAGAAATTGAACTTGTTATAAGTACAGCTATAATTGCTGCCAAAATCGATAATATACTAGAGCTCCTTCAAGCCATCCGGGAATGGAAGGCTGATGTGTAATTAGAGGTTACAGTGGTTGTATTATCTTACCAAAATGGTCCAGCTGAATACAATATATACACTGCAGAAGCCAATATAAAAGTAATATTGAAAGAAGCTCATTTATTATTAGAGTTTTGAAACGAAACTGTTAAGTACAATATATATATTCGGAATTGTATTAGTATTAGCCCAAATACAAATAGAATTGATCAAAGCTCATTCAAAACATTTATAAGCACATTATCAGATATCGATATATACAAGGTCTAAGGGAATCAATGTTATACCTATATCAACCCCAAAACTATTCTAAAAGGATAAAGGTATGATAAACTCCGCGATACAATAAGGGTTAGAATATTCCTGGGATACTCAAAAGACACTATTAAGTATATAAAGGTTTATTCACTAGAGCTAAATTATATATATCACTCTTATTGTATTACAATTAATGAAAACTACAAAGGAGGGGATCTAAATCTCAAACTCAGAAACTATATAGCCAGATCACAAGATACCAAGAATATAGAACCTGATTGCAGATTTTACAGCAAACCTAAAAATATCCCTGAATTATCATCTATTCCAATTGATCCATTAATATTATTAAATACAATAATTACAAACTCGATAGAAATACACTTACCAATACCAAAGCGAATAAAGATTAAGAGAATATTACACTTTAACAAAAATGAATATAGAAATATTCAACAGATAACTAATGATTTACCAAGACCAATAAAGAAAAACAACAAAAAAACTGATGTTACTTTACCTAAGATTACTTTACCTAAAATTACTTTACCTAATATAACTTTACCACCTAATTCTATATCATCGAATTCGAATTTATTACCTAAGATTACATTACCTGAGATTATATTATTTAATATTACATTACCTAATATAACTTTATTGCTTACCACACCTACATCTATACTTACTTCTATACTACCAAATTCGAGATATAATCTTAAGAAGAGGAAGAGAAGCGATAATGATAATATAGAAGGGTAAAGAAATTCTAAAATCATTTAGGCTTTGCTTGCCTTCTTAAATGAGTTAGCAATAGAACCAATCGAATACACCATAATTACTATTCCAAATATTTATTGATTCAAAAAGAAAACAAATAATGAAATTGCTTCGAAAATCTTAACTCTTTTAGTAAATACACTAGCAAAAACTGAAACCATTTTGCTAACAATCGAAATTCTTGGGATCAAAATACCTAATACATACAAAAAAACAATAGCAAACAAAAAGTATACAAAAAAATGACAAACTATAATTCAAGAAGAAATAGACTTATTGATTAAGAATAGTATTTAGAAAGAGTTTATTTTATTACAAGGGAGTAATCTAGTTTCAACAAAATGGGTATTTCTTATCAAGACAAAAGACAATAAGGTAAAGCAATTCAAGGCTAGATTAGTAATTAAAGGATTTAGCCAAGTTTTAGGTAAAGATTATAATGAAACCTTTGCTTTTATAGTTCGACTTAATATTCTTCGCCTTTTCCTTGCAATTATTGTAAGAGAGAATCTTAAATGCTTTTATTTCGATATCAAAAATATATTCACTGAATTATATTTGAAAAAAGAAATCTATTTAGTATTCTTTCAAGGTATCCATATTAATTGCGATCACATTTTACATACATTTCAGAGTTTTTATAAACTAAAATAAGCTAATAGAGATTGGAACCTTCTTCTGAAAGGAGAGTTAACCAAAATGGGTTTCATATAAAGCCTTGCAGATCTATGTTTATATATCAACCATTAGCATTAACTAATTCTTTTAGTATATATAAATGATATTGTTATTGTTGCTATATATAAATGAGATATTTAATGGTTTTATTATAATCTTTCTATTTGATTCAATATCAAAGATCTAGGGGAGATTAGTAAGATTTTAGGAGTGTGTATTATTCGTAACGTGGTTTATCATCGAGTGGCCCATATCATTGAGTGGCCCACTTCAAATACATACAAAATTCGTCTGTGCGTAACCGTGCACTTTCTTTATTTATA